>APFE030707753.1:7237-89493 GCA_000404065.3 Pinus taeda
TGTCTATAACAGTTTCCCCCTAAAGCATGAGGTCGTTAATCTTTCTGATGTCGGGTGAAATGCTTTACTATGAGGATCCAAAGTTTTTTCGATCCGGGAGGCGACTTGTAATAATATACAACACAATACATTATTTTGACAACTTTTTTTCATGATATAGCTGAGGCGGGCATTCCCATGCTTAGCTTTATAAATTCATTTTCGTGTACATAGGACATACAATCGTTCGTGTGACAGACTGATGATATGGACTCATCATCCTTTCATTTGGATGATCATCTGTTTGGCAATGATGTACACTTGATGTCTTTATATTCCTGAATATATCGCAGCCCGAATGGATGAAACTAGATCCGGGGTCTTCAAAACTCATTCAATCTTCATTAGGAGTACAAGTCGATCCATGTGAAAAATGTTCTGGATTCGAACATGGAAAGACATCGCCTGATTACCAGCCAACGATGTAAGTTATTAACAGGTACGAGAGGAATCACCAATAATGGCAATGACCCTCAAGGTACTATAGTACAATTCACGTGGTGTGAAAAATGACTTGGCTTCGAACACCACGTAAAATCTCTCCGTCAAAGGCCATTGATGTAAACCTGTTGCTGAAAGTGAGAAACTTGCCATTGAGGCATGCAAGCTTCAAAGTACTGAAAGGGTTGTTCCTAAGTCAACTTCTTGGATAATGAGCTGATGTCGACAAGAAGCGACCCGTCGCAGGAGGGCCTTAATGAATCCTGCATCAATGACACGAAATGAAGCAAATGATTTTGGAGGTGAAAACAATCTGACGATACGGGGTTCAAGGTGGTGGTCATGAAGGAATGGAGCATGAATGTATTGCAGTGTGTGAGACACAGGTGAATTGTTTGAATGACTTATCTTGAACATATTAGTGACACTGACGATGGATTGGTAGCGTTAACCCTAAAGATGGATGGTGTGATGAACCAATGGTGATGACCAGTGAATGGAACAACCCAACCTAGAATGGATGTGGAAGGAAAGTGTCATGTTCAAGAGCGACTTGCTACCAATAAAGTTTTTTCAAGTTTTCTTCAAAATTTTCCCCAGTCATTGCTAACCAGTACGTCTTTACTTTTGTCAAGCTTGAGAAGGATAACATATGCTTGTTTTATAATCCGCCCTTCGGGCGAACCTGTCATTATATTTTAGCGAGCCTAGCAACATTGAAACTCGGTCTCGTCCATTTGGACGAGTTTGTCACTATTTGGTTTTAACGAGTTTAACGACAAATATAACTCGGTCCCTTTCAATTTTAGAGAGTATGGAAGAAATAGAAAGGAGACTCCAACGATTCTTTTTCGTCATATAATCCCTTAAGTCCGAAAAAGCATAAAATAATACAAAAGGGATGAATTTTAGATAGTTTTAACGAGCCGAACAAGACAAGCGCTCGCTCTTTTTGTGTAATAATCCCTCACGTCCAAAAAGATTAAAATCTAGAGGAGGGATAGCACTTTCGATGACTTTAACGAGCCGGAGAGGCCAATCGCTCAACAATTTTTTCATATTTTACGAGTCAGTTGAAAAGTGCTTAAAGAAGACTCGTTTTCGAGGAACGAGTGATGTTTTTGGGTAGCAGCTGATTCTAGGCAAGATTTGGAATTTTCAAATCATGGCAGTGTCATAAGGATGGCTAATAGAATCACTCTTCGTAGATGTTCCTCGAAGGGGTAAACAATCATATGGGGGTGAATGATCGGTTGAAAATAGAGTGGAGGTGATGATGAGAACACGATCAAGGCTCAAAAGCTGGTGATAAGGCATTCACGATGGTTATTTACCGGTTCATTTTTTACTGAGCTTAAACACCGGGGAAAACATTTGCTCATGACTTATATTTATTTTTTAACGAGCTTGAACTATGCGCTAAAACTGCTCGTGGAGGGTTTATTTTTTAACAAGCTTGAACCCTGCAGTAACATTGCTCGCCAGTCGTATGATAAGGATGTCTCATTCAAGATGCTATTTTGAAGGGTCTTACATCTTTAAAGCTTTGCCCCAAATCCTTTCTTTATGCAAGTTAGGAAACCACTAGCCTTACGGGTTTAAAGGGTTAGAGGTCCTACAAATTTAAAAAAATAAATAGCCGCTCTTCGCTTGCATGCGAAAAGGTTTGCATGCCCCCAGGTATAGTGAAAAAATTTCCAGGTTACCATGAAAGTTCCATTTGCGTAGTAGACAGGAAGCTTCCTTAGCGATGTCTACCAAAATAGACAAAGAGGAGTGGTGCAATCACATGCCGCTCAGCATAACCTTAACGAATGTATCTTATTCCAGCCTAATCTCATTTTCCTGTAAGGATGGGTTCGTCAGACTAGTCATATATCCCTTGCGGAAACCCACTCTATACCCAAGGTTTCCCTGCCAAAACAGACCAGAGTGCATGCCCCCTAGGTTTCAGTCACATCCTCCTGAATCACTCGCGCTCATCAGGTGGACGGACTGGAGATCGATGAGACATTCCTTGCATGAAAATACCATTTAGGGATGGCATTTGACTATTTACGATGTGTGAACTAGGGAATGACATTTGGTCCACGAGCTTGACCATTCTACCTTCGTGCGGAAAACACATTACTCTAAAGAGTGAGGAGACGATGGCTCCCATGCAATAAATATATTTGCGTCCAAGGAGTAGATTATAATCTAATGGTCCTTGAACTACCATTACGTTCATGTGAACAATTTTCCTTCTCAAAGTAATGGGAACATTTGAAAGGATCCCTAAAGGTTGACTGGTACCTTTGTTGAAGCTTGTCTGATTTCTCATTTCAGGCAAAAGCGATGGTGAACCAAGCGCTTTCCAAGCAGTTGAGGAAAGGATACCCACAGAAGCCCCTTCATCGATGATGGTACCAGCCATGACCATTCTGTAAGCTTGTACAATGATTCTGAATGGTACACTAGTTGGTAAATGGGGTTTGCCTAGTAGATTCCAGTCGAAGGAAATGACTAGGTTGCTTGGTGGTGGGACCGAATAGATGGCCACATATGACTCTGATGAACTTCCTTCCTGTGATAAAGGAATGGGTGGACTGCCCCCAAGTTCATCGAAATCTGTGTTTACGAAAAGATTTTGAACAGTGTCATTCTCTTTCTCTTCAGTGACGGTGTCATTCGAAGATGAACAC
The DNA here is from genome assembly GCA_000404065.3 of Pinus taeda. Classification (NCBI taxonomy): domain Eukaryota; kingdom Viridiplantae; phylum Streptophyta; class Pinopsida; order Pinales; family Pinaceae; genus Pinus; species Pinus taeda. The sequence goes on from APFE030707753.1 coordinate 10,402, forward strand.
TTTGAAGGCAAGACCGGGTCAACTGCCGTCTCGAACTTTTGAATTTCATCTGGTATGGGTTCAGAGGGTTCATTTTCAATGATAGATGCTTCGGCCGACGACAATGACGGGTCAGCCAGATTTTCAACCAGTGGAGGACTTGGCAAGAGTTTTTTGTATCCAGGAGGAAGCTGTAGCGGTGAAGCAGGACGGCCATCCAAAACTCTTTTAGCTTCGTCAAGGAAGGGACAATGGTGGACAGTGTGATTTCCTTCACACAATTTACAAGGAAATCTGGGATTCCTTTTTTGTCCAGGTGCTTCACTTTCACTGGTTGATGGTGTGCATTCAACATGATCGTCAGAGGTTGACACCACCGGATTGTGCAAATGAGGAGACCAGTCCCTTAAGATCTGAGGGATGCAATGACAATCTCGGTGATAGTGGTCTCCATTGCAAATGACACAAGGAGATTTAGGTTTCGACCGTGCGGTGTGAGGATTTTCACTAGATGATGCTTGGTTGCCCCCTTTTGATTTCGGTTCCTTTTTCTTCTTTTCCTCTTTCTCTTTCTTCTTCTTCTTCTTCTCAGTCACTTGATTTTTAGCTTTATCATCTTTATAAAGTGAAGAGGAAGGAGGAGAGGGAGAATCAGACGAAGTAGAAGGTTTGGAGGCAACTCTAGCGTCATCTAGTTGCTGACTTGACTGTTCAGGAATTATGGGATTCTAAATGATAGAGGTAGAGAAGAGCCAGACAGGCAAACCAATTGTCAACCCTGGAAGTGAAAAAGTAGCCATATGGGGTGCACCAACATCTCCCCAAGAGGAGAAGGGACTAGGATTTCCTGCAAGGGGAAATCCTTGGTTGGTAGACTCCATTTTCTCAACCTAAAGACCAATGCAAGAATTTGTGATGTTATTCGGATTAAAATAAATTTTCAGACGCTTTGACACAACTTGTTTTTTCAATTTTAAAGAGTCGAGAAAAACAAAAGATGACTCTAGTCGCCTTTGATTTTTATTGAGCCTGAAGTGACAAGCGCTTAGATGACCTTTTCCTTTAAGGAGTCTGAAAAGGAGCAAAATGGACTTCTCTAGAGATCTAGGCAGAGGGGATTACCAAACCAATTGCAAAACTGTAGAATACATTTTACGGTACGGCAGCTAATCTTCCCAAATGCTGTGTTCAGTGCATTGTGATCGATAGGGCAGCAGACACGGCTTCCTAAGGATAAAGGATGCAACCTATTGTGGTCTCCCAATATATACTCGACGGTACGTGGGACCACAAGTCCGTACTGGCACTTGCCGTCTCAGAGTGGAGGAATCACCCAACCAACACTAAAGACAATAGTTACCAAGTTTTACGACGCTTGAATACGTCTCTAGCCTAGACCTCTAGATGTTGTGCGCTAGGTTCCAAAGCATTGTTAGATTCATTAAATTTATTTTAAGTTGATCTTGCTTAAAAATTTACCTTTCAGGTTCACCGCGTGATGTGTATATAATTCCTAAAATGCAGTCTAAGATGATAACAAACATTTAATCTTCTTTTGGCAATGAAAATCCTAGCTACTAAGGGAATAAAATTAAGAATCTTTCAGCAAAGAGCACAGAGCACACGCTAAATGCACTGTCCTAAATCAAACCAAGCAGTCGAAATGAAAATGCACATGCATGTATTTGTTTTCAGCCTTCTTAATGTATGAATGATGATAAGAAAGCTATTTACAAATCTAAATCATTTTCAAAGTGACAGTACTCAACAAATTTCTTTTCAAAATGAAGTGAAGGTAGGAGAGACACTTTGCGATTTCGAAATGAAAATTGATTTTCGACACTTTAAAAACTATTAATTCAAATCCTATGCAATAGTAACTGTATAATAGACTATCAAGAACAATAGGATTGTCCTCTAAAACAGAAAACGAAAGCTATGACACTTTTAGATCAAGAAACGATAGTTCGACTACGCTACTTTTTTGCAAAAGAGAACTGAAAATGGCGCACAATACATAAAAACACTTACAGTTATTTGCACTTTGTAGGCTGAATATGTAAGAGAAGGGGGTTTTCACAGAAATACACTGACCACAGACATCAAAACTCCTGAATAGGACTGAAAATAGTGAGGAAAAAACCGAAGTCTGAAGGTAAAGTTAACCTTCCCTGACCATCGCACCTGTCACATTGTGAATTCAGTCTGCAGCGCACCTACTGCACTTGGGAAGTGCGATGCATACAATCTGCCTTGAAGGCAGGGTGCGATGGTACAAGTGTGAGACTTTAAACAAGTTTTCACTCACAGTTTGCAATTCAGTTCAGGGATTTAGGCTGAGTAAGTAATGTTCAGTATATGTAAAACACAGGGATGATCTAAAGAGGTTACCAGATCCACCAGTTAGGGTAGTTAGATTGTTTGCAGATCGATTGTTTAATTAATAAACAAAACACGGAGATAGAATGAAGCAGCATTGATCTACTTTGCATTTGTATAACAAATGCAGTTCGAAGGCTAGCTGGCTTGGCTTCAGGCTCCATCTGTAAGTTTATAAAAGAAACAACGATAGATAGGCTAACAAACAATCTAGTCGCTCCCTAGTGGAGTCGCCATTTTGTTACCGCGAATAGTGTCCACTCGGATGCTGCTATTCCCACTAAGTTTGGTGGCTATCTTAGAAACAAACAAGTAAAGTCTACTTTCGCTTTCCTTTATGAAAATAGATAGGAGTGGAACAAAGGAGACCAACCTTAGTATTGCGCTTGATTTACTCTCCTTCCTAATAGAGCTTTGTCGCTTCTGCTTTGTCTGCCCAGCTTCAAAGATCTATATTCATAAATAACACAGGACCAGATGTGTGTTAACCATACAAATGCATATATAATGAAACATACAAGAATATGGAGGAAAACTTGAATAGCTTTATTAAGATGAAAAGTAGCAAGAGGATTACAACAATATGTTTTGACCCAACATCATCCTCGAGCAAGAAGGCCCTTCTTCACATCAAGTAAAGCTTAGATCATCCAACACTATGAAATTACACCAAAAAACCCGTCGCACTTCTCTATAAGATACAAAATTCCAGCCTCTGGATCTCTGTGATGAGGGATCCATATATAGATGATTATAGGGAGGTGAGTCATCTTCTGGGATCTTGATTAGTGTCATCTTTATGATAGTTCCTGCTTCCACTTGGAGAATGACGATCTCTTACTCATCCCTAGTCGAAAACATAGAGGCAAGTGTTAGAGGTGAAGCTTCTCGAAAATTCCATGATCTTCCACCTCACATTTTGTCCCTTCCATTTGTACATTCCCGACCATCGCACCCTATAGAGGAGAAATTCAGTATACATCACACCTTGTACACTGCGAAGGTGATATGCATCACACCCTCTGCACTGGGCTTTCAGTATGGTCCAGTTTTGACCATTTATGAGCATTTTTCAGTGGAGAACTTCTGGGAGATGATGTAATCATCCGACCTTGTTCCTTTAGGCAGTGAAGCAACACTTTTAGGGACTTAGGAGCCCTTGGTTTATGGAAATTTATGATTAGGTTTGAAGTGCCCAAAAATGTCTATAACAAGCATGTCTAACCCCATCCCACAACTTGTGCATGGTTGTGAGTTAATGAAGCGAGAAAGGGAAAGTTTCACCCTGAAGATAACTAGAGTGGTTGTGGCTAGATCAAATTTACAATTGCTAACTAAGTCTACTAGGAATTGATTTGGTGTGCACGTGAAGTAATTTTTAGAACAATGATTGAAACTAGACAATCAGTTATTGTTTAAACTATAAGCTTAAAAAAACCAGACATACCGAAACCTATGCTGAACTCTTGACTTTAAAGGGGGCACAATAGGAGGGCATTATTTCTCTACCAACAAAAACACCATATCACATTGGAACTTGATAGAATTCAACCATATATTGAAGCCCAACAAGATTAACATTTCATCTAAGATAATGCCTTCCTTGGATTAGGAAGATCTTCTTTCTTTTCCATCTGAGCCTTATATTTTGCCATCAAGTGAGGTTAGAGATAAACCTAGTATGTTTGACATGAAGAAAAATATCGACATCCAGATTCATCCCTTGAAGTGTGTGGTAGGACCTAGTTAGAAGGATAACTACAAGGACACCATGATATAAGGAGCTTTAAATCTGAATTTACTGAAGAAAGCCTTAGACCATGTGTAGAATCCCTATAAGGCATCCATTAATGGAACACCATTGAATGTGAAGGAATTTATAAGATTGCAATGGGTTTATCAGTGTGTGATAATGATGCTATAACCCAGAACATTCCTTAGTACATCTCATGATGTTATTGTTCACACAAGTAGTTGACTATGATAATGAATGCATAGCAAGCCCATTGGGTAGCACCTTGTCATGGAGGTTGTCTTGTTGCACCGAGAGGCTCATTATACAAACCAGTATGTGGGTGATGTGTGAGTATGTCAAATCCAATAAAATAATAAAAAATAATAATTTTGGCCCTAAACAAAAATCAAAATAATCATATAGATAAAAAACTACAATACAACTATCTCATGTGTTTAATAGTTGGTTTATCATATATATTGAATTTGAATGGATCATAAATTTACCTTCATCAATTTTTTTTATTAAATTAAAATTCCAAATTAGGTAAAATTTTAAACATCTTTACTCTTTACTAAATCCAACACAATTTCTCAAATCAAAGGAAAAAGGTTAATTCAACACGAAGAATCAAAATAATTTATCCAAATCTTTTAATATTTATTTTAATTAAATATTGTAAAATGAATCTATAAAGGAGAAACCCATATCCTATTGTATTATTAAAATATTTAAATACATAAATATTTCCACATCAAAGTTTTAATATTTGACAATATTAATTTGATGTAGTTTTATTATAAATTTTGTTATCATGTTATGTAAAAAACATCAGTAAACCTAATATTACTATTAATATATGATAATATTATATTAAATTTAATATAACATTAAATCTGCTATAATATAATATATTAATATATAATGATATATATTAGCTCTACATATATATGGGAGGGAAGAACAAAGAAATAGAGTGATAGAGGTGGAGAGATAGAACGAGGGAGAGAAAGGGAGAGAGAGGAGGAGAGAGGGAGGGATAGAGATATGGATTTGGAAGGGGATAGAGGGAGTGAAGAAGAAGACATAGAGAGAGAAAAATGAAGAGAGAGAGAGAGAGGGAGTAATAAGGGAGAGATGGAGAGAGAGTGTGTGTGTTTGGGGATGATATAGAGATACAAAGACGGATAGATGGAGAGAAGGGAGGTAGAGAAGGAGAGAGGGGTGGAGATAGTGATATACTTGGATGAGGAAGAGAGAAGGAGGTGGGGGGAAGATGAGGGGGAGAGAAGGCGAGAGAGAGGATGTGTGAGAGAGAGAAGGAGAGAGGGGGAGAGAGAGGGAATGATAATGGAGATGGAAAGTGAGGTAGAGAGGGAGGGAAGAGAAATAAAATGGGGAATAGAGGGAGGGAAGGGGAAGAGAAAGAGATAAGTAGAGGAATAGGGAGGGAGACAACGGGAAGAGAGAGATAGAGGTAGAGGAAGAGGGAGGGATAGATTGATAGATATGGAGAAAGAGTGCGTATGTTTTTTGGGTAATATAAAGAGAAGAAGTAGAGATAAAGGGAGATAGAGATATAGGTGGATGAAGAGAGAGATAGAGAGAGGGAGGGAGAGATAGATAGATATGGAGAGAGAAAGTGTATGTTTTGTGGAGGTGATATGGAGAGACAAATAAGGAGAGATGGAGGGAGATATATAGATAGATGGAAGGGGGATAGAGGGAAGCAAATATCTTGTACTATATGCATTGATTTTAGTGTAGATGGTGATTTTTATCCTATTTGATTCTTACATTGAAAAATTGAAGGAGGCGTGAGAGGAGGAACGGAGAGAGAGAAAAGGAGAGGAGTGAGAGAGGGAGATAAGGGTAAGAGAAAGAGAGGGAGACAAAAATATGGAGGTTGGATAGAGGGGAGAGAGAGAAGGATATGAGGAGGGAGATATTGACAGGGTTGAAGGGAAGAGAGAGAGAGAGAGAGAGAGAGAGAGAGAGAGAGAGAGATATAAGAAGGACGAGAGAGATATAAGAAGGACGAGAGAGAAGACTTGAGAGAGAGGAGGAGAGAGGAAGGGAGAGAAAGGAGGAGAGAGGGAGGGACAAAGAGATGGATTTGGAAGGGAAGAGCTGGAGGGAAGAAAAAATGTATAGAAAGAGCAAAGTGGAGAGAGAAGGAGAAGGAGTGACAAGGGGGAGATGGAGAGAGAGTGTGTATGTTTGGGGGTGAGATAGAGATACAAAGAAGGAGAGAAGGGGAGAAGAGGGGAGAGAAGGAGAGAGAAGGAGAGGGAGGGAGATAGTGACAAACTTGGATGGTGGGGAGACAAAGATATATATATACATGAGGAGGAAACACCAGGGGAGGTGGGAGAGAAAATGATTGAAAGTAAGGTAGAGAGGGCATGAGAGAGAGAAGGAGAGAGGAAGGGAGAGAGAGAAACAGAGTTGGAGGGGGAGAGAGAGGGAGGGAGAGAGATACATGGATTTGGAGGGGGGGAGATAGGGAGGTAAGAATAAAGACATAGAGACATAAAGGTGAAGAAAGAGAGGTAGTGATAGAGAAATGGAGAGAGACGGGGAGAAGAGAGAAGGAGGCAAGAGATATGAAAAGGTGGAGAGGGGGACAGAAAGTGAAGAGAGAGAGAGAGGGAGAGGGAGAGGTAGGGAGAGATATGGAGAAAGAATTTGGATGTTTTGGGGTTGATATAGGGAGAAAAAGGGAGATAGAGATATAGATGGAAGGTGAAAGGAGGGAAGAAGAGAAATATAGAGAGAGGGAGCAAGGAAGGGAAAGATAGATAGATATGGAGAGAGAGAGTATTTGTGTTTGGGTGGGGTGAGATAGAGACAGAAAAACGAAGAGATGGAGGGAGATATAGATATAGTGAGAAGAATATTTCTTGCACTAGATGCATTGATTTTAATGTAGACAGTGATTCCTAATCCTATTTGATTTCTCGCACTAGACACATTGATTTCAGTGTAGATGTTGATTTCTAATTATATTTGATTTATTGCACTAGATGCATTGATTTCAATGTAGATGTTAATTTCTAATCCTATTTGATTTCTTGCACTAGATGCATTGATTCCCATGTAGATATTTTTTTCTAATCCTATTTGATTGTTTGCATTAGATGCATTTATTTTAGTGTAAGCGCAAAAATATTATTGACAATGTGCATTGATTTTTGTGTTATAGTAATTCATCCTATTAATATTGGAGAGCAAGAGAGATAAAGGTATGATGTTCACTACAATGGCTTGAGTTAAATATGTGAAAGGTTTATGATTTCAACATCCCTTTTCATATAATTGACATGAAAATATGGCCAAACTAATAGTGTCACTACTAATATGTAAAAATTGGCGACACTTTGGAGTTAGAGGGACATTATTAAGAATTAATTAGCTGCAAAAAGTTGTGATACCTAGAATTAAAATGACATATGTGAAGAATCAATCCTCCTGCAAAGCGTAAATTAATTCTTGACAAGATTGTCTCCCTTCTTCATCACCAACTAATTGCTAATAGACACTTACATATATTCAAAATATATTTATAAATATTCAAAAGAAATCAAAAAATTGCTTGGAGGAGATGTGATAATTGTTTGGAGAAAAAAAATAATATAAATATTTTGTAAATTTTGCCGCTCATTTAAAAAAATTCAAAAATATATTTATTTCTTGACTTTGCAAAACAAACTATAGATTTAAAAAAAAAACACATCAAATATTTTGAAGGAAATAAATTATTTCAAATATAGGAAAAGAAACAAATCATTTCAAGAGTAACTTTGACACAGTAAATTATTAAAACTACTATTCAATATATATATTGTAATACCTTGAGGGACACTATTAATAATTAATTAGTTTTCAAAAGTTGTGATACCTAAAACTAAATGAAGTAGATGTGCAGTATCAATCCTCATGCAAACTATTGACAAGATTGTATCACTTCTTCATCACCAACTAATTACTAACAAATAATTACAGATAGATATAAAAAAAAACACAATAGCCATAACATTCACAAACATTACCATCCAAATCCAAATGCATAAACACACAAACCACTCAAAGCATCCAAACATAGACGTATAAACCATTCAAGGCAAGCAACACCGTTTAAACTAAAGAAGAGAATGATATGTTCATGTCAAGCAAAGAAAACATAATGTGAATTTTGACATTTATCTCAAACATATACAATGGTAATCTAAAAATGTGACATTTTTTCCCTCAACTAGAACCAACCTAGATCCATCTAACACTGAATCTATCATGCACTGAAAAGGATCAAATCCCTTAAAGTAAAAACCTTCTTTTTGGAATGTAAAACTTGATGAGAGATTTGCACCTCAAAAAATTTGCTCCCTCTTGACAAATGATAAATTAAATATAACCCATTACATTCCATTCCTTAATATATCTCCCAAGGTTCTTATTCACATGAGAGGCCCCTTAAGTGGCGCCTTGCAATGAAGGTTGTTTTGTTAATAATAATAATAATAATATCCATTTTTAAGGTCACAGCCAAGCTAGACACCAAATTGGTGTATGAGACCCCCTTGTTTGTGGGACAAGGGACCCACCTCCGCGCAGCGATTTGACTGCTAAGTCTACAAAGGCATACATACTCTACCCCCCTCTGGTTTTGAACCTGTGACCTCTTAGGAGAAAACACATGCTCTTAACCATTAGGCCCACTCAAACTGTGTATACATCACTTGATTGATCTTAAGGGGGTGCATATTGTCACGTCATGTGAGCTCATATGCTAAAAAAATAGTAACAACACGCTCCCCACTTTGCGACCTTAGTTAGCCCAATCGATAACTATATTTTCATAATACTAGTAGCCTCATTATTCATAAATATATCTAAATCTTCCCAATGTAATAAAATCACAAGAGTAAAATATTAATTACATTGGTCACATACATGTTCTACCTTTTCCCTATCTTAATTTTTGTTAATTTTGATGGTGCATTTTTTGTTTTAAAGTTTTTTATACCATCAAAATATTTTTTATTTCTTTTATCGTTTTAAGTTTTTTTTTTTTTCACTCCGCAACAAACACTTTACAAGATTACCTATGTTTTCAATGTTCATTTTGTATTTGAACCAAGTGGAGTGACTTTTTGTTACTTTAGAATTTTATTTTTTTATTTACATAATTTTAAATAATTATTATTAATATATAATTAAACATTTTAAGAAACAAAATACTTTATTTTTATTTTCAATTTTAGGTTAATTAAAATAATTATTTTTATTATTTCATATTGTGAATATGTTGCATTATTTGATTTTGTTAATGGAAATAAGTTTTTTAATTGTATTTATTACATTTAATGAATTTCATTAGGTGTTTTAAGGTATGATGTTCATGACAATGACTTAAGTTAAAGATTTGAATGGTTTATGATTTCAACTGCCTTTTTTTTTATATTACATGTTAATCATTGAAGAGAAAATTATTTAATACAACATAAAATTAATGCATATAGAAATAACAAGAAGCTTATAAAATCAAATATTTATTTTGGAAATTCTTAACTAGTGCTTAAGCTATATATATATATATTATATATATATATATATATATTATCCAAAGTATTAAAACACTAAGTGAATTTGAAGATATATTCATAATAGAGTATTGCAATCCTTTAGATATGATTTTCTATATTTAATACCATGGAAAAATATCATGAGCCTATACGCACTAGTAGTAAACCCATTTATGATTGTATCAAGGTAATCTTATTTAGTCTATAGATAAGTGGTTATTAAAGTAACAATGTAAAAGTGTGTGTGTTGATTTTCCATATGTAATACTATGGAAAAATACGATGAGCCTATACGCACCAATAGTAAACTCATTAATGATTGTATCAAGATAATCTTATTTAGTCTATGAAGAAGTGGCTATTAAAGAAACAATGTAAGGGTGTGTGGGTGTGTTTGGTCTTAAGTAAAAATATTCCAATTTCCAAATGGCTTTAGACTCTCAATTCTAGAGTTTATCATATTATATTAAAAAAATATTTAAGTCCAAAATTTTGAACTTTCCTTTTTCCTATTTTTTCATTAGTGAATAGTTCATGAGATACTAGTATTTAATGCTTCAAATTAGTGAGTATGGACATCATTAATTAAAATATAGATTTCAATTAATTTGTATCTCTGAGCAACCTATTCCTCTTCTAGGTTTTCTATCTTACAATCATACTAGATATGTTATCTCTAGAGACATGACAAGAGGTATAAGAATCTATTTTAAATAAACACTTCAATGTGAAAACATTAATAAGTCAGTTAAAATTCAAAAAAACTTCAAATTTGTTCTTTACCATATGAGCTTTGGGTCCAAATCCTTTACAAAAACATGTTGAACCTAGCGTCCTATTTTAAGTGCTAATGTCGAAAATTAAATTAGTGTTTGGCAACATGCCTATTGAAAATATAATATCAAGAAAGCTAATTTCCATGTTTAAGTTTAATGACTAAGATTTAAATTTGATGATGACCTTATAAAAGAGAACAATTTCTTTTTATATTTTTGGTTTACGGTGATCAAACTATTTTCGATCAAAACTAGTTAATTAGTTTGTAGTTTGAATGAGCTTGGTAAATTTAGAACTATTCCAATATTGGTTGATGGTTTAAGCCAAATTAAAAAATTTCTAAACTAGTATTGGACTTCTTATGTTTTATTTATTGATTTCCTTTCATGATATGCCGATGTAGGTAATGATATGACAAGGCGAAAGTATTAGTATGAAAATGGTTCTTAATGTTTGATGTTATTGAATTTTGTATGGATTTCAATGCATCATAAGTAATTGTGTCTCTTGCATCTGGAAAGAAAAGTAGTTTTTTTATATTCTATATTTGCAAATTTTAGTAATGAATGGGTGGTAATTTTAGAAATAAGGTTGTTCCCCAATTAGATGTCAATTTTCCCATGGGTGAAGAGAGTGGAAAAATACAGTTCTTCTCACGGAAGGAAGATATTTATGAAGGATCAAAAGTAGAGTTAGAAATCACATTATGTTTTCAATCATATTTTAGCTAGAGATCGTATACAAGCCCTGATCTCCTAAGAGTTAGAGAAGAGAAAATTGGAGAAAAAATAGGTTTTCTTGCATTCTATAGGAGCATTACCATATATTCTTAATATTTTAGAACTATTTTTTCTCTAGTTTTTCTTTTTCATTAGAATAACTTTTAATGGATTTGGAGGGGAAAACTACAAACTAAGAAATAACCATTTTCCTAATTCATTTCATAAAGGACAAAATTTCAACAACAAACTCTATTTTCACTCCATTTGGACTTGCATTAATGTTGGTAAGACTAATCCTAAAATTAGTCACATCATGTTCCAACTATTCTTAAAGGATTCTCTCCTTCAAGTGAAATATGTATACAAACTATAAAAACGATTATAGATATTATATTCTCTGCTCATTAAATTTCATATGTACAAAGTGTTGCATATTGCCTAATCTTCCTCTTTTTTTATCATTATAGAGTGTTTTAAATTATGTATTTCTCATCTCTATTTACCATTAATATTCAATTTAATAGTGAATTCAACATGTCTAGGGAAATATTTGAGCATATCTCTTTTATGGTAATGAACAAGTAATGATTATATATTTGAGATATCATGTACAATGGATATTTGAACCTCTTTAGTGCTACTCTATTTTGAATGAACCGACACCTTTTAGAGAATATTGTCGCCATTGTATCTTGAAGTAGTATAACACCAAGCCAATGAACCCAATGCTATCATATTACAATGATATTTTCCTCTGTTGATATGCCATTGCAATTTTTTACTTATTTTTGGATTATTGTTGTCATTGAAAACATTATACAAATTTTGAAATGGGTTATGGATTTGAGTAAAAAAGGATATTAAAAATACCATCATAAAATGGAAAATTTGGATCTATAGTTGATGGCCTTCAGTGTTACAACAATATTGTAGGAACTCCTAAGGGACTCAACTTTATTTATCAACCTACGGATCATACAAACTTAAGAGGTATGCATTTGAAGAGAGGTTAAAATGAAAATATACCATTATGCTATAGGAAATGTTTAGAAAAATCAATGAAAAATAAATAGATTTATTCTAACTTGTAGGAAAGGAAACAACCAAAATTATTCCTATTCTATTGCATAAAATTAAAGGACAAAAGGTAAACCCTATTATAATTGTACAAAGGTAAATGATAGGAAGTAATTCTTCTATGTTCTGTAAAAAGTAAGAATATGCAATTGTAGGAAATGAAATGACTAAAATAAACCTATGCTACATGTAAGAAAGAAAAGAAAACACTTCAAGAATGTTGGAGTAAAATAAATCCTACTCTATCAATTTTGTAGTTGAAAGAAGACATAAAGATAACAATCCTAATTGTAGAAAGAAAACTACAACTACAAGGGAATAATTCCCAATGATTCTTTGAACCTCTAAATGCCATCACTAATGTCTAGTGGGTGCTCTAAAATTCCTAGGAGTGATAGAAAAGGTTTTGTTGCAATTTTGGAGGCATTCTAAAGTAATATGTGTATTACTATAGGATGGCCATGTTTTTCTACAACAAACATCTAAGAGAAAATTTATGAGGTCTAAATGTGGTTTGAAGAGTGGAAAAGGTTGAGTGAGGTTGTAGAAGGGAAAATAAGTCATTTCAAAGATGGATAAACCCGATGGATGAACTCATACAAGGAAGATACAAAAAAGCTGGTTTCCTATAGCTTAGTTAGACAAAAATTAGCTTGTTGGCAATTTGTAGAGATATAAGATAGTGAGTGAAAAGATGACATTATGAGTGTTCAATAAATAAATAAGAAAAACACTAATTTTATGTGTGAAGTAATACCATGTATCTGAAAGAAAAGTGCATGGTTAATAGATAACACCAACGTACATAAGAAATTGGTAAACTACTAATGTTAAATACGTATAGTGATGGAAATAATGAGTTGAACCTTAAATAGAGATTTCTACAACATAAAAGTGATTATTTATGTGTTTATGAAAACAAGGTACATAACAAAACTTTAGAAAATAGCTCACTTATAATATTTGCAAGGATAATACTTTTCTTAGAAATGGGACTTGTAGAAAATCACAACTTAGAGGTAAGACTTGTAGAAAGTCACAACTAAACAAAATCCATGGAAAGGAAATGTAGAATAAGGGGGAGGGAGCACCTGGGTTGGGCCCTAAATTAAGGAGGCTTGGGTCCCTTAGAAGAAAATTAGAGTGAGAACAAAGGAATTTTTTCTTTAATCTCTGAAAATGTTCATACATGAAATATGACAAAGTGAAATAATAGGAAGAATCCTTTCTCTAATGTTGACTATATTCCTCTAGAGTTTTGAATCCCTACTTGGATTCTAGTGCCCAAAGTGCTTCAGGGGTATCCTCCTTAAAGGGAGGACTACTTCCCTTCAAAATCTCTAAAATTATGGATCTGGTTTTGTGTTGTTCTCGCAACTACAAGGAGTTAGTAAATTTCCTTGAGCCAACTAAGTTATGATTAGCTTGTAGCAGGGGACAAGCCCCATAATCTTCTCATGTTGGACTCGTGCATGATCTCATAAGATATTGTCAATATCCTTCACATTTAATGCATTAGGCACACTAGATATATCAATTATCTCTTAACCCTCCTAAGAACATATTAAATTTGAAAAATTCATTATCAAATACAAAATGAAATGTTAAATATGTCAAATTATTGTCATATGGGACTTAAAATATAGCTATTTTGGAGGTTCATCAACAATAGTGATAGGGAAACAAAAGGATTTTGGGAAGGATTTTTCAATATCTAGTGAAATTAGGAACATTATTTAATATCTCATGATTTAATGTTCTATACCATAATTTCACTAAAGTGAAGCCTCCGTGGGAATGTTTTGTCTATTATTTTTGCTATGAATGTTAGATGGAGAGGAAGCTACATCATCTATTTTCCTTCGCTACAAAATGCAACATGCTAAAAAAAAAGTGTTATAGACAGATAAAGTGAATCCTTAGTGATTTCTAAATAAGATAAGAAGTGTATCCATGTAATATCTATGAAATTCTAAAGTAGAGGATAAATCTCTTCTATTGATATCAAAGTTTAGGAGACATGAAGTATAGTGCTATTGAATATTAAAGGAGATATTAATTAATAAAAAATAACTTGTATTTTAATATTTAAATATATGCTTCACACTAAGAGAGTTGTCTTCATAGTATATTTATTAATATAACAAAAATACAAAATTAAACAACAACTAGAATTTGCACCAGATGTTGCAAAGGAAATGTTGTACGGCATAAATTGAGGAACAATCCTAACATGGAAATGGGAGAATCTACATAAGATGTATATATGTAGCATAAATGAAATTCTAAAGATGTATAAATTGAAGTTGATTTAGGGTTCCTAAGTCTATATATATATTTTTAAATTATTGAATTAATATTGCATATGAATCTCATAAGATTCAACCAACTTATAATTGAGCGCTTTGATCTCTAAGATTGACTTTGGGTCATTAACATGGTAATGCCCTATCTCAACCACTAAACCACATAACAACAAACAAAAGATTGCAAAATGTTGCAATCATTACTATAGTAAACCCAATGACTCTACACACAAGAATTTATTCTTTACTCAAAGAGAATATTGCTTAACCATATCCACAGAAACATTGCAAGGTGGAAAGCATTATGTAGAACAAAATCTTTGTTATTATAACTTGTAAGTTGTAGCATTGTTCCAACCAATAAAACTATATTCACATTTTGGAAGATCAAATGGAAATAAGTTTTGAAGAATTCAATTAGAAAACATCCAAGATAATTGGATCACATGATTAATGGTACCCTGTCCTATGAATCTAATATTTTTATGCACTTACAATTGTAAGGGAGAAAACAAAGTCCAAACAGTGTATACCACAGGGACCAATAAATAGTATATTTAGTAATCCTTGCTAGTATTAGAAAAAACAACATTACTTCTCCTTAAATCCTTCACAGTCAAATCAAGAAACTGCAACTGCTCGTGCCCAAATAAAAGGCTTCTCTACAACTTTTCTTTGCCCTTTTCCTCCATTTCTCTTCTCTAATTGCAGGGCAGTCACCGAACTGAATAGGGTACTCAATTTACATCGTGTTAAGAAGAGACATTCTTTATTTATTTGTGGGATTGAACATATGACCTTCCCGTGATAAATGCCTTTGACCGATAAATGTCTGTGAATGAAACATGATAAGGGTTTCTGGTTCAATAGGCCACCTGCCAATAATAAGCGTAATAAGCTCTAGTAGAATCACACTAGGTGTTGAATCTAAGCATTCTCTCCATTAAATCAACCGAATCATCTTAGGCCCCAAGCAAGTGCCATCAAAGGAGTTTGAGGGGGGTCGTTGTTTAAATGCGTTCTGAAATAATGGCGGTTACTCTTAAGCTCAATAAACTCCAGCGTATCCTAGGAATTACCGTCAGAATCTTCTATAGCTGCTTCAATTGAGTCCTGGGGTGATCAACAGATAGCACAGTAGCAAGAATTATACACACAAACCCTTCCATAGTATACCTATAACCCATTTCTGCTACAATTGATTAATAAATTGCTACAAAAATCTCAAAAATTGAGACAACTTCCAAAAAATGAGCATCATTAAGTTTGTTATTTTCATTATGAAAACTATCATAACTTTTCGAATTCAAACTGTGATTCCATGTTGTTGCTATGGAGCTTAGCTAGAACTCCCACGGGAGGAGCATTGATATACATCGTGGGATTGTACATGATTTATGCAGTCAGATACAATAATACTCACCAAATGACCCATTTCTAAATACTGTATTTCTTTGTAAACATATCAATAGCATTATCGTTGGATTTCCTTACTGGAGATGTTAAATGCTGATAATGCACTTCAAGATATTTGGAAAAAATCTCTAGTTTATCTTTGTAAACACATTAAAATCACTATTGTTGAATTTCTTTATTTGGAATCTCAATCTGCTGAAATTTATTTATTGGAGATGTGGATATAACCAATCTCAAAGATTCTATAACAATCTCACACTCATCACTCGCTGCCATATATATTCACATTTTCCATAACCTGCACACCAAAAAACACACTCTCAATCAGTTACCCTATTGAACAAAGAAACTTGCCAATATTGATAGAATATCCTCTGTTGCAGCTACCAAGAATTATGAAAGTACGTATGTAGAATGATTGTAGAAAGAGACACAGTGCTCTACAATCATACCCACCTTATCCTCTGGGTTTCTACCTAGTGACATAGCCTAGGACTAAACAACACTTTACCAATCTATTTACACCCCAAGGGCAGAGCACCCTGATTCTCAAGGGATACATCAAAAGCAAGAAATTAAGAACAAAAGAATACAAGCCCACTTACCTGCCACAAACAAGAGGAGGGATGTGAAAGCCATAATAGAAAGAGGGCTTGCGGCATGAGCTTGTAAGAAATGTGTGCCACTGTAGAAATACAAGCAACTTTTTACTAGGCTGCTCTCTACTATTTGATGCCCCCCCTTGCAATATGTGTGAAACAGAAGGATTTGCGAGATTTGCAGGATCTAGTTAGGAAACAACATCTCTAAAACATTCATGAATAAATGGCAATACCAAAATGAGAAAATATTGTTATTACATTTTGGATTTTGCCATCTGTGAGAGCAAAATCTCCTCTCCACCTTATCCTCTAGCTATTGCTGGACAGTACGTTGAGCCTAGAGAAACATAATAGATTTATGCAGAGCATCTTTATAGTCAAACTCACCCAACACAAACTGATGATCAATAGATGCACAGTAGCAAGAATTATACACACAAACCTTTCAACAGTAGACTTGTAACCCATTTCTGTTGCCATTGATCAATAAATTGCTACAAAAATCTCAAAATTTTAGACTACTACTATTATTCAAAGTCACTTAAATATTATTATTGTTATATAAATATCTAAACTCATTTTATAATACTTTAAAGATAGAAATTTTCAGATATTATAATCCCTAAATCCTTTCTTCCCATTCTTAATGACTTTTGCAATTAGAAATAGGGCTTTGCAATGAGGTTCCCTCTACATTAAGCACTGAAATTGACCCATCACGGTTAGTGTTAGAGTCCTTGGAGGGATTTTATTCTCTTGAAAAAAAGTCAAGTGACAAGAAAGAGTCTAGGATCCCGACTCTACGTCGAGCCTATACATTATTATTGGAATCTCTTGTACCTGCTTTGGCATAACCTATTTTGGGTGTTGAACATCTAGTTCTGCCCTTAAATATAAAGGAGCAAGCAAAAAGTATTGCAGAAGAATGGAAGTCGAAGATAAATCTTAAAGGAGATGTTTCCAATGGCAATTCGTTGGAGGCCTAGGCCTTCTTACAACTTCTAGCAACTTTTTGATAAGATGACTTATGCAAGCTTGTTCTTGTAGTTGCACGGCACAGGCAGACACTTGAACTCTACCATTCCCTTGGACTTGAATAAAAAATGCTAGGTTGGTTGGCTGGTGTTCTGTAATGTTAGCCTCAGTGGCTAGGCTAGAAAAATTTCACATCCATTTTGGTAGATAGGCTTTTTGTTGTTTTTCTGGCATTCATGGCTGGCTTGGTTTCTTTTAGGGACTGGCGGATTTTATCAATAGACTTGGTTGTGGCTGATTGAGTTGAAGATAAATTTTGGTAATCCCAGTTGCAGTAAACCTTCCCAATGTTTTTTGTTTAGTCCAGTGAACGGGTTTCTAAGTTGAGTTGACAGGGTTGGTAGTCTTTTCTTTGGATCTCAACATTTCATATGCAAGGCAGATACTAAGTGGCCTCTACTAGGTAGACATCCTTTTATGATGTAGAAAGTTGTTCGTAAGTTATTTTGTTGATATTAATAAAGACACCTGAAGATGATCAGCTATGGTAAAGTGTCATAAGGCCTTTCATGAGTGGGGAACTGTTTACTTACGAAAATGGTCCCAAGCACATAGCTGTTATCTTTATTGAAAAATACATTGAAATTGTCTGCATTTTTTTTTCTTTCACAGTAAATTGTCTTTTGGTATTTCAAATGTTTGTGACATATTTAGATTAACTGAAAATTTTGTGACAATTTCATGCAGATGTTGTAGAAACCTTGGTCAATAGTGGAAAACAAATTGAGGCAGTCAAATTTGCTCATGCATTTGGGCTGACAGAGAATTTTTCACCTGTTCCTTTGTTGAAGGAATATCTAAAAGATGCTAAGAAAGCTTCTCAAGAAATTTTAAAAAGCGGGAATAAGTCTACTGCTGCATAGGTATGATTGCATTACTGTCATACAGAATGTCTTGTTATGTGATGATCATTTTGGCTTAGTATTGTTGTTATATCAGAAGTTCTTTTTTTGACCAATATTTTTATTTACTGCCACATAATGAAGCAAATACAAAACAACTTTATGCTTACATAGCTGTTATAAAGTGCATTGAGGAGCACAAACTTGAATCACAGTTCTCACCAGATCCTCTTCAAAAGTGTGTAGCTCAGCTAGAGAAAGCTAAGGCTGACAGAAAAAGGTTTGCTGGTGCTACTCAGTCTCAGCCTAAGTGTCCTCATGCTAATAGAGGAAATGCTGGTGTATATATGTGTCCATTAAGTGTAGCTGAAACAACTCTGGCTCTTTATGCTTCTTCCAAAGGTGCAAATAGAAGCTTTTATAGGTCTTTGGATAGAGTACAATATTCTGGTGTAGCTCCAGGTGTTACATCCTACAACCTATAGGGCCAAAATGCATATGACAGATCAATCCAAGCATTATATGGAGCAGCCTATGGTGTTGGAAATAGGAGTCTAGTCTCACTCTCAAGGCCATATATGTATCCATCAGATAACATGGGGCCTTCGTTTTTGGGTTCTAGTTCTTACAATTCCTCTACTAATTACAGCAACCATCACTTTGGCAGTGGATTGCCTTCCCCTCCTCCAGCTTATTAGTCTTCTTTTATACATTAGGTAGGTACGGTGCTTACCTTACCGTGGTCAAGCAAGTTTTGATCTTATCAGGCCCCATAAAACCTTTTCTATTGGATGTGGCTAGTAGTAAGCACTTAGCGTTGAAGAGGTTTTTGACTTTGTTTTTGTAAATCTGTAAGATTGGAAAAGTTCATTTGGCAGCTTTTCACCACTTTCATTGGTGTTTTCTTCTATTAAGGAATTTTATTTGTGTATGGTATCGAGTGCTTCATCACTTTCCCAAGTTAGTATATACTGTAGTCTTTACAGTTCAAAGATGATTCTATGCATAATCTTGTTATTTTTTTATTTGTTTGACAAATATTAGACAATCTATCTGTCTCTTTATGGAAGATTAAAATTTGGTGAATAATATATCATTTGTGATCTTGTTTGGAGCTCATAACACAAGACTTTCAATTGCATTTGAATGCCGAGGGCTGGTCTTGTGCTGAATATGATTTATCATCCACTTGCACCTTACCTCTTTCGTACCTATTTACTCTACGCCTATGAAGTGAATCAGATTTTATTTTGATTAGTCCAATTGTAAGGCTATTTTGGAAACTAGACCCTGCCCCTCTTAAGCTGTTACATGATTTAAATAGCCCTTTTTGAGCAAAAATGATTTGTAGTACTAGTGGTATAGTTGTTATACCCTGCATTAATATTTTTGTGTTCTATGTAATGAGGACAAAGCACATTGGAGTTATATGTACCATCTAGAAATATTGTTTTTCTTCATCCTTAAACATTGCTGATGTCAATAGTTGGAGAAAAAAATTGTCAATTCGCACGTGTACTTGTGAATCATTATATTTTGAATGTTAGTCAAATTGTTGTATCATGTGGGGATAATTTTGTTCTTTGATGAAGCATAGTTGTAGAGCTCACCAAATTTATCTTGAAATGTTATCGTCTTTCCCATAGTGTTTTATTACTAATTATAGAAAATTAGAAATTAGTCATTACTTGCAACTTCACAGGAAAGCTACATAACTGATTGAAAATTTTAAAACGATTTTGGAACCAGACATTTATCAACACTTACCTATAGTTTAAGAATGAAAGGTGGTTGGGTATTTTTGGCCTACGTTAAATGCCTAGTAATGCGTATGAAAGGTGACGGGAGTTCTTGGGTTAAGAGGAAATCGAGTGCAAATAAGCATTAACTATAATTCAAAGAAGCATTATAAGATTCATGGTTTGAAGCTGTTAGGGCCTTTCTCGCTAGAAATGCCCAACTTTTTGTTTGAGATTTTGTAGCTTATCTTTGGTCTTGTTTAAAAACAAAACTATTTTTGTGAAGATTTTAGATGTAATTTTGGTTGGTTTTTTATGTTAATGTATCGAGCAAATTGATCTATTCAGTTACATGAGCATTGATTGATTATGTTTCAGAGTGCAAGTTCCATTATGCTTAATGGTCAAATTGAATAAACATTTAGCGAGTTGATCTATTCAGTTACATGAGCATTGATTGGTTATTTTTCAGAGATTAAGTTCCAATATGCTTGTTGGTCAGATTGAATAAATTTCACAGTAAGGTCCATGGAAAGTGGGAGGATCTGTCTGATTTAATCCTAGGGGCATATTTTATTTATTTTTAAGCATTCAAATACATGTTTCTTCCATTTCTTGATTGCTTTGATTATCCATGTTGATTTCTAGCTTCCTTTGCATTACATGAGCCTTCAATGCATTCCACCAAAATAACCAGTATGCCATACAGAAACCAGAAAACCCCGGAACAAGAAAATTTAATCAAAATCACTCAATACACTATTAATACCATAAAAGCCTAAAATCCCTCTTTTCACACATGAAAAAATTACAAATCTGGAATAAAGTTACAATAGCTACGACAACAATTCCAATACCCACATTACCAACCAAAAAACCCACAAAAACACTCATTAAAATCTTGAGTCCTAGAACCCAAAGCCCAACCCCTAAAACCCCCAAATTTCAACATACCCAACTTGGAATCTTGAAACCTCTTACACATAGAAATGCATGTGAAAGAAAAATCTGAAGGAAACTTCACGAAACCTACAACTACAAAAACCCGTTACCATTACAAAACCCACTTAAACAACCTTTAAACCCTTCAACCCAAGCCCTAAACCTTAGCAACCCAAATTTCACTATAGATTACAAAAACCAACCCACACTAAAATTTCAAAAATGTAAACATAGAATACCCACATTTATAGTCACAGAACACACACAAGAACAATCATTAAACCTTGAACCATAGAACCCAAATCCTAACCCTTAAAACCCCAATTTTAGTAATTCTTGTCATACAGCACAAAATATGAATTTGCAAAAAAAAAAAATCGAAAACACACAACACCCAATTAATTTACAATATTCACTAAGAACTCTTCAACCTTTAAATTTGCAAACACCCATATTGACCTTAAGAAAAATGCAAATGGCATTCACTAATACTGAGCATAAATGCAGAAATCTTTCAGAACATACCTTATCTTTTCCCAATTTAGATAGAACTAGGAATTTGAACATATGATCTTCCCGCCATAAATGCCTTTGACCAATCAATGTCTATCAATGACACATGATAAGGGTTTCTAGTTCAATGGGCCACCTGCCAGTAATAAGCATAATAAGCTCCAGTTGGAACACACTAGGTGTTGAATCTAAGCATTCTCTCCACTAAATCAACAGCATTGTCTTCGGCCCCAAGTAAGTGCAATCAAAGGTGTTTGACGGGGATCATTGTCGAAATGCGTTCTGAAATAATGGCGGTTACTCTCAAGCTCAATAAACTCCAGCATATCCTAGGAATTACCGTCAAAATCTTATGTAGCTGCTTCAACTGAGTCTTGGGGTGATCAGCAGATAGCACAGTAGCAAGCATTATACGCACAAACCTTTCAGCAGTAGACCTGTAACCCATTTCTACTGCAATTGATCAATAAATGGCTATTAAAATCTCAAAATTTGAGACAACTTCCAAAAAATGAGCATCATTAAGTTCATTATTTTCCTTATGAAAACTACCATAACTTTTTGAATTCAAACTGTGATTCCATGTTGTTTCTATGGAGCTTAGCTAGGACTCCCACGAGAGGAGCATTGATATACATCGTGGGATCATACATAATTTACGATGTCACATACAATAATACTCACCAAACGACCCATATATAAATATTGCATTTCTTTGTAAACATATCAATAGCATTATTGTTGGATTTCCTTACTGGAGATGCTAAATGTTGATAATGCACTTCAAGATATTTGGAAAAAATCTCTAGTTTATCTTTGTAAACACATTAAAATCACTATTGTTGAATTTCTTTATTTGGAATCTCAATATGTTGAAATTTATTTATTGGAGATGTGAATATAACCAATCTCAAAGATTCTGTAACAATCTCACACTCATCACTCATTGCTATATATATTCACAGTTTCCATAACCTACACACCAAAAAACACACTCTCAATCAGTTACCCTACTGAACAAAGAAACTAGCCAGTATTGATAGAATATCCTTTGTTGTAGCTACCAAGAATTATGAAAGTATGTATGTAGAATGATTGTGGAAAGAGACACAGTGCTCTACAATCATACCCACCTTATCCTCTAGGTTTCTACCTAGTGACATAGCCCAGGACTAAACAACACTTTACCAATTTGCTTACACCCCAAGGGCAGAGCACCCTGATTCTTGAGGGATACATCAAAAGCAAGCAATTATGAATAGGAGAATACAAGCCCACTTACCTGCAGCAAACAAGGGGAAGGATGTGAAGCCATAACAGAAAGAGGGCTTGCAGCCTGAGCTTATAAGAAATATGTGCCATTGTAGAAATACAAGCAACTTTTGACTGGGATTCTCTCTGCTATTTGATGGCCCTCCTTGCAATATGTGTGAAGCAGAAGAAGAAAATATGCAAATTCTTCAATTTAGGTCGGCATGCATATCAATATTGAAAAATTGATGAAATCAAACCACATATCGATATCCAAAAATCTAATGAAATTGAAACACTAGACATTTGAAAAGAAAAAGAAAAAACCTAAAAAAATTATAGACATATTACCTCCCAATGCTTCGTCTAACAACTACACCATCTCCTTCAGGTTGCGAATTGGAAACTAACATAAGAAATGATGAAATGATAGGAAAACGATAAAAAAAAATGGGAATCCTTTTTAAGTGAGACCTATGGCCAAGGAAATTCTTCCTTTGCTTCTAAGGTGTATGTGACAGAAGTTTCCTTACCTGCCAAGACCAATAGATAAACACCAAGCCCTAAATATTAGCAAATCCAGAAAATCTGCAATTAAAGGAACAAAAACCATGTCATATGTATGATCAATACCAGGAGGATCAACCTTGAATTTTTACACGTCGGAAGTTTCTAGTCGCATTGAATGTTGGTTATACTTGTGAATCATTATATTTAGAATGTTAGTGAAATTGTTGTAACGTGTGGGGATAATTTTGTTCTTTGATGAAGCATAGTTGTAAAACTCACCAAATTTATCTTGAAATGTTGTCATCTTTCCTAGAGTGTTCTATTACTAATTATAGAAAATTAGAAATTAGTCATTACACGCAACTTCACAGGAAAGCTACATAACTAATTGAAAATTTTAAAACGATTTTGGAACCAGACATTTATCAACACTTACCTATAGTTTAAGAACGAAAGGTGGCTGGGTATTTTTGGCCTAGGTTAAATGCCTAGTGATGCATATGAAAGGTGACTAGAGTTCTTGGGTTAAGAGGAACTCAAGTGCAAATAAGCATTAACTATAATTCAAAGAAGCATTATAAGATTCATGGTTTGATGTTGTTGAGTCCTTTCTGGCTGGAAATGCTAAACTTTTTGTTTGAGATTTTGTAGCTTATCTTTGGTGTCGTTTAAAAACAAAACCACTTTTGTGAAGATTTTAGATGTAATTTTGGTTGGTTTTTTGTGTTAATGTATCCAGCGAATTGGTCTATTCAGTTACATGAGCATTGATTGATTATGTTTCAGAGTGAAAGTTCCAATATGCTTAATGGTCAAATTGAATAAACATTCAGCGAGTTGATCTATTCAGTTACATGATCATTGATTGGTTATTTTCAGATTTTAAGTTCCAATATGCTTATTTGTCAGATTGAATAAATTTCACAATAAGTTCCATGGAAAGTGGGAGGATCTGCCTGATTTAATCCTAGGGGCATATTTTATTTATTTTTAAGCATTCAAATACGTGTTTCTTCCATTTCTTGAGTGCTTTGATTATCCATGATGATTTCTAGCTTCCTTTGCATTACATAAGCCTTCAACTCATTCCACCAAAACAGCCAGTATCCTATACAGAAACCAGAAAACCCTGGAACAAGAAATTTTTCAAAATCACTCGATACACTTTTAAGACCATAAAACCCTAAAATCCCTTTTTTCAGATGGGACAAAATTACAAATCTGGAATAAAGTTACAATAGCTATGACAACAATTCCAATACCCATGTTATCAACCAAAAAAACCACAAAAACATTCATTAAAATCTTGAGCCCTAGAACCCAAAGTTTGACCCCTAAAACCCCCAAATTTCAACATACCCAACATGGAACCTCGAAACCTCTTACACATAGAAATGCATGTGACAGAAAAATCTGAAGGAAACATCACAAAACCTACAACTACAAAAACCCATTACCATTACAAAGCCCACTTAAACAACCTTTAAACCCTTCAACCCAAGCCCTGAACCTTAGCAGCCATAATTTCACTATACATTACAGAAACCAACCCACACTAAGATTTCAAAAACGTAAACATAGAATACCCGCATTTATAGTCAGAGAACACACACAAAACCAATCATTAAACCTTGAACCATAGAACCCAAATCCTAACCCTTAAAACCCCAAATTTAGTAATTCTTGTCATACAACACAAAATATGAATTTGTAAAAAAAAAATCAAAAGCACACAACACCCAATTAATTTACAGTATTCACTGAGAACTCTTCAACCTTTAAATCTGCAAACACGCATATTGACCTTAAGAAAAATGCAAATGGCATTCACTAATACTGAGTGTAAATGCAGAAATCTTTCAGAACATACCCTATCTTTTCCCGATTTGGAAAGAACCAGGAATTTGAACATATGACTTTCCCGCAAACAATCCATTTGACTAATCAACGTCTATGAATGAAACATGATAAGGGTTTCTACTTCAATGGTCTGCCTGCCAGTAATAAGCTTAATAAGCTGCAGTTGAAACACATCAGGTGTTGAATTTAGGCATTCTCTCCACTAAATCAACAACATCGTCTTCAGCCCCAAGTAAGTGCAATCAAAGGAGTTTGAGGAGGATCGTTGTTGAAATGCATTCTGAAACAATGGTGGTTACTCTCAAGCTCAATAAACACCAGCGCATCCTAGGAATTACTATCAGAATCTTTTGAAGCTGCTTCGACTGAGTCTTGGGGTGATCATCAGACAACACAGTAGCAATAATTATACTCACAAACCTTTCAAAAGTAGACCTATAACCCATTTCCACTGTAATTGATTAATAAATGGCTATTAAAATCTCAAAATTTAAGACAACTTACAAAAAATGAGCATCATTAAGTTCCTTATTTTCCTTATGAAAACTACCATAACTTTTTGAATTCAAACTGTGATTCCATGTTGTTGCTATGGAGCTTAGCTAGGACTCCCATGAGAGAAGCATTGATATACATCATGGGATCGTAAATAATTTACGCAGTCACATACAATAATACTCACGAAACGACCCATATAGAAATATTGTATTTCTTTGTAAACATATCAATAGCATTATTGTTGGATTTCCTTACTGGAGATGCTAATTGTTGATAATTCACTTCAAGATATTTGGAAAAAATCTCTGGTTTATCTTTGTAAACACATTAAAATCACTATTGCTTAATTTCTTTATTTGGAATCTCAATCTACTGAAATTTATTTACTGGAGATGTGAATATAACCAATCTCAAAGATTCTGTAACAATCTCACACTCATCACTCATTGCCATATATATTCACAGTTTCCATAACCTACACACCAAAAAACACACTCTCAATCAGTTACCCTACTGAACAAAGAAACTCGCCAATATTGATAGAATATCCTTTGTTGTAGCTACCAAGAATTATGAAAGTATGTATGTAGAATGATTGTGGAAAGAGACACAGTGTTGTACAATCTTACCCACCTTATCCTCTAGGTTTCTACCTAGTGACATAGCCCAGGACTAAACAACACTTTACCAATTTGCTTACACCCCAAGGGCAGAGCACCCTGATTCTTGAGGAATACATCAAAAGCAAGCAATTAAGAATAGAAGAATACAAGCCCACTTACCTGCAGCAAACAAGGGGAGGGATGTGAAAGCCGTAACAGAAAGAGGGCTTGCAGCTTGAGCTTGTAAGAAATACAGGCCATTGTAGAAATACAAGCAACTTTTGACTGGGCTGCTCTCTACTATTTGATGGCCCTCCTTGCAATATGTGTGAAGTAGAAGAGGAAACGATCCAAATTCTTCAATCGAGCCCTGCATGCATATCGATATTGAAAATTTTGATGAAATCGAAACACATATCGATATCCAAAAATCTAATGAAATTGAAACACTAGACATTTAAAAAGAAAAAGAAAAAAACTAAAAAAAATCCAAAAATAGTACCTTCCAATGCTTCTTCTAAAAACCGCACCGTCTCCTTCAGGCTGGGAATTGGAAACTAACATAAGAAACGACGAAACGATAGGCAAACGATAAAAAAGATGGGGATCCTTTTTAAGTGAGACCTCTGGCCAAGGAAACTCTTCCTTTGCTTCTAAAGTGTACGTGACAGAAGTTTCCTTACCTGCCAAGACCAAAAGATAAACACCAGGCCCTAAATATTAACAAATCCAGAAAATCTACAATTAAAGAAACAAAAACCTTGTCATATGTATGATCAATACTGGGAGGATCAACCTTGAAGGTGTACACGTCGGAAGTTTCGAGTCGCATTGAATGTTGGTTATTAATGTTACTCCTTCCTTACACGATGTTGCATGTCCCCTTAAATGGAAAATTCTCAAATTCGAAAGGATCCCCAAAATCCAATGGGAAGTGATCAAAAACATTGGATCGTTTGTTGATGAAACAACTGAAAGAATATCAATCTTGAATGTGAGACCTTCACAGACCTGGAGAGATGAGATGATTTTGCTGAAGTTTTTGGACAGATAGGGGAGCATTTATACAAATACCAGGAAATGGGTAGAATGTTCAAGAACAGAGGTGAAGAAACCTAAGAGGAGTTTTCTTCTGCAAATTGAAAACACAAATGTAAAGTTTAACTTCACGATTATGGAGGGTTATATGCCATATCTTGTGAGTTAGTTGAAACTGTATTGAGACTGTATTAATCCGACGGCACATTATTCTTGAATCGTCTAACATTTGATCGGATGGTGCAGGTTTGTGCAAGGTGGCAATTAGGGGAGTTAATTTCAAAGGGAAATGCCTTACGGTGTAAATATCTTTAACTATATTTTTTATTTAATATTTTATTTTATTTAACTATTATTCGCTTTCTATGTTATATTATTTATTATCCCACATTTTAATATGTTGGTTTTTATACCACAACGAGGATTGTACTACATTTTATTTTCAAATAATTATTTTCTTAATTTATGGTAAAGAGTAGAGAGAATTTTTTTTTACCAGATCTACATCATACCGTGTTGTAATATTAATAACAAATAAAAAGTGAAATATTTTTACCACATCTTGGGTTATAGAACTTATAATTAAAACTATCTATACGTGTATATTCATTTTCTTTTTGTTACAATTGATATTGTTTGTTTATTTCGACAATATTTTATTTTTATTTTAGAAGAGACATGTGTTAACTCCATATTAAGCATGGACATCACCATCATACTGAGTTGTAGAATGCACCTCTTGATACAATAATATTTTGCTTTATAAAAAAACATGTTTTTGTATAGTTATGTTTTAAGTATTTCAATAATGGTAGACTTTGAATCAATAATGATGGAGTTTAAGTCGTATCAAAATTGATATTATTAACTATAGCATTCTACTTTTTATATTTAATATGGTAAGTAATATTGTATTATTATCTATATTTAAATAGTGTATTGTTTCCTTGCATCATTTTTTATATATATAACTTATAAATTTTATTTAAGTAATTAAATTTATTTTTAATGAAATTATTATTTTGAATATTATTATTTTATTTATGTGGTTTACGTATCGTTGATGCTAGTAAAGATCCATCTAAAAGGATGACATCATGCTCAACTTCAAAGCTTGACACTAAAGAGAATTAACCTCAAGGCTTCTCAATAACAAAAATTTGTTTAATTACTTCATGTTTATTAAAGTTTTAATTGCAAATTAAATTATCTCAATTTTTATTCCTAATTATTTTTAGTGAACAAAAACCCCTGCTAATCAATTTTATTTATAATGGTGTGTCAAATAATATATTTTAATAATAATTAAATAAAACACAAACACAATAATTTTAAATATATAAGAAAATAAATTAACATAAATCTATATTAATTCTTTATTTAAATATATACAATAAAATTAATTAACATAAATCTATTTTAATTCTTTATTTAAGGAAAAAATTTATATATATAAAATAATACATGGTTGATACAAGTGATGCTATTTTGAATCTTTTATGAATTTATAATTTTTATTTGAAGGTTTTAAAAACCACTAAACTTATCATATTATAAATTTTTTAATCATAGTTTAAGTTCTGAATTTTTAGGTTTTTTAAATTTCAAACCTTTATTTTTTTTAAAATAATTTAAAAATACATCAATTTATTTAATGAATATAACAGTTAATTTTTCTCTAAATGTAAATTTAATTGGTCATTACAAATTTAATTGGTCATTACAAATTCAAGTTCCACTCTAAAATTAGAACATCCATATAAATTAAATTAATGTGTTAAGCTATTTTTTTATAAGAATAAATTTAATTATTCATTATAAAATCAAGTTATACTATAAAATTAGAACATATATAAAAACTAAAGAATCAATAAATATTGAGAAACATCAAAACACTTATAATAATATATATTAATATAACAAAAATTTTAATCTTGGAAATTTATATATCTATATTTATCATAAAAAATTTCCACTTATAAGAGTTCTATTATAATATTATAAGCTAATATTATAAATCACTAATATCATATCCAAAAAAATAATAATTCATTTTCACATGACACATATTCATATCACATTTTTTTTAATTATTTAATTGAATTGAAAATATATAAAAACAACATAATTGTTTTTTACATAAATATAATTTTTTTATATATAATTACTACTCTCACATGATAATAATTATTACTACTTAAATTAAAATAATTAGTAACTATTTCCATAGTAAAAATTTCAAATATATAATATATAGAATGATAGTATTAAAGGTTCTAATTAAAAAACAAAATTTGCAAACTTTAAGCTTTTGGCTTCATTGTTTATATTATTTACATTTTTGTAATTTTGTTTCTTTCTTCATATAATTGGTATCTCTATGAAATTTGGAATAAAATTAATTGAAAAAAATATCCAAATAATATTTGGAATAAAATTGATTGAAAATATATCAAATAAAACCCAAAACACTGAATAATAATGATAAACACTGAATAATAATAATAATTCAATTTGATTTAATAAAAACTTTATAATAGTAAATATTAAAATAATTATGACAGGGAAGTGTAGCTCATCATCACATGTTGGCATAACGCGGTCAAATTGCCAGGTTGTCACGAGTCAGCAGCAATTGAAAAACTAAATATTCTCAGAGCATCAAGTGGGTGATGACCACTTCAATGAAGGGAATCCCTTGAGCGATATGAGGGAATCTTTTACAAGAATACAAGTTTTTTTAAAGAATGGACAGCTCAGACGGATATCTCATTTCAACGATTGTTGTAGCTCTGTATATGTGACCAAGGTTTACGAATTATCGTATCCGAAAATACAGGACGAATATATACAGATTTCGGGATTCAACAATGCCTTTCTGACCCTTTAATGGAGTAGAAAACAATTTAAGTTTGGCTCTTCTTGCAGAGCCTGAATCAGAGTTGAAGTCCTGAGCGTGTACAGAAATTCATCGACGATGAATACCAGTAACAGCGATTCGACGGCCAAGGGCGTCGGCAGCTCAGCTTCAACTCAGATGCACGTTGCTTCGCTGGTGTTGTTGGGAATCATGTTTCTACTCTCAGTTTTGATTTTGTTAGCTACATTTCGATGGCTACGCCCAGTCTTTTTTGGATTGACAGTTATTCAGTTTAACGTTGCAGGCATCGCTTCAGGTATAAATACAAACGGTGACCCAGTCGGTATTATGCAAAGAGGCGCGGAGGAGGCGGCCACACGGGGCGTCGGCCGAGCAACGTTGGAAGCATGTCCCATGACGATATACTCGGGGAGACCTGCTTCCGAAGCGCGGCATGAGAAAATTATGTGCTGCTGCGCTATTTGCCTCGATGATTTTCAGGAATCGGTGGACGTTCTGCGGCTGCTGCCCGCGTGCGGTCACATTTTCCATGTGGCATGCATTGACCAATGGCTGGAACTTCGCGCAACATGTCCTATCTGCAGGCAGTCTCTTGAAGTCATCCATTCCAGTTGATTCTCCTCGAGCGAGCTTCTATACCCACATAAGAAGGAGAGACGGTTTTGTGATATATGCATATATCGTTATTTTAGAGAGATGTAACCGGTGACCTTAACATTCCGAGAATATTCTGGATTTCTTGGAAATCTGCAAGGTCAATTTGTTTGAATTTCCTGGGAAATCTGCTATGTCAATTTGTTTAGTTGGGTTGTTGTTTTAGTATGTAATTTTTACTTGTTTCAAAGTGTATTATGAGTTTGGTTTTATGGTTGAGGAGGTTGTTTATGTAAGTTAGTTGGGTGGTCGAGAGATTCTTTCCACTGAGTAATTTTATATTGGTGTGTGTTTAGATATTTTCTTTATTGAGTAATTATGTGTCCAAGTTAGTTTGTCTATCTTTAGATAACATTACTTGTATTTATATGTAACATGAGTTTTGTATGTGTGTTCAATAAATTTATGTCTTCGTATTACAATTGGCCCTAGGACTACTCCCTCACTAGAGGGCCTAGGGATAAGTAGTGTAGATAATTTGAGTGGTTTATTTGTCCATTGATTGATAAGAAGTGGAGCTGACATGCTATCAATGATGATGTTGTCACCCACTGCTCGCCCTCTCACAAGGAAGAAGCTATGCAAGAAAACCCTTGGCTTGTTTGAAGAGCTTTTGAGGCTAAGTGTTTGTAGAATGCTTTGGCCACAGTAAGGAAGTCCCTGTGGTGCTAAGATGTGCCATCGGCTCAGTTGTGGGAGATTGCAATGCCAAAGAAAGGGAGGTAGAGCATGCACTTGGTGCTATTGAAGCGGTTCTATAATAGGGATCATGACATAAAAATGCAAGGACAAAAAATACACAAGGATTTGATTCCAAATTGGAATGGAGCGATTAGCTCTTTTAATCATTCAAAGTCAGTAAATATAGTACATTGGAGACAAGGAAACAAAAAAAATGAATGTCTCGAGAAAAACTAAAGTAACTCACGCAAATCTGAATTGACTATGACACATAGCAGACAATGGAATTAAATTTCATGACACCTAGTAGAGAATGAGATTAAATTCAAATATATATTTTTCCCAAAGGCTTTGTGAAAATATTTGCAAGTTGATCTCTAGAACCAAAAAAGGCAAGTAATATGTCTCCATCATTGATAAGCTCACAGATGAAATGCATGTCAAAGTGCTTGCTTTTTTCTGAAAGACATGATCTTTTTATAAAGAAATTGTAGAATTCTTATCACAGTAAATCGAAGTTGGTTCCTTTTGAACATTTGAAAGATCTTCCAATACCCTTTTGAGCCACACTGCTTGACAAGCTACTGAAGTGGCAACTACTTACTCTGTCTCCACTGAATATATTGAAACGATTGGTTGATTCTTGGATGCCCATGAAATCAGATTGGTTCAAAGATGAAAAACATACCCTCAAGTGCTTTTGTGATCATCTAAATTGTCTGCATAATTGTTGTGTGTGTAACCTGAAAGTGATTTATCTTCAGAATGTGTGTAGAGCACACCATAGTCTAGGGTCACTATAATATATCTTAAGACTCTTTTTGCAACCTTCCAATGAGAAATCTTGGGTGATTGCATAAACCTCGAAACAAGACTGGTTGCAAACATGATATCAGGTCTTGTTGTAGTGACATATAACTAACTACCAACTAGAATTTTATACAATGTGGAATCAACTCATGGTGCTACATCCTGTTTTCTCAACTTAGTTCTTCGATCATTTGGTGTATCAACTAGTTTGCAATTTCTCCTTCCGAATTTTTCGAGGATGTGAGTGGCATATTTATGTTGACCAACAAAAGTGTCATTAGCAGATTATTGAATCTAAATGCCTAAGAAGTATTTCATGACCCCTAGATAAGTCATGTCAAACTTTGTTTGCATTGCTGATTTGAAGTCTTCTAACATCATATTGTTTTTATAAAGAAGATCATCAATGTAAAGGCATACAATGAGAATTTTACCTTCATGAGTTTTGGTATACACTATTGGCTGATGGTTGCTTCTACAAAAACCAGTTTTTATGAGACAAGTGTCAATGTGACTGTACCAAGCTTAGGGAGCTTGCTTCAAGCCATACAATGCTTTCTTCAACCTGTACACCTTATTCTCTTGTCCTGGAACTTCAAAATGAGGAGGATGCTCCACATAAACTTCTTCTTGCAATATACCATTTAAGAAAGAAGATTTTACATCAAGATGATAAAATTTCGATTGTGGTGAGATTTTGTGGATAAAATAGTTCTGCCTATGTCTAACCTTGCTATTGAAGAAAAGGTTTCACCATAGTCAACACCAAACTGTTGTGAGAATCCTTTGGTAACCAGCCTTGACTTATGTTTCTCAGTCTCTACATTTTCATTCATCTTGGTCTTATATACCTATTTTGCACCAATTTTGGTTTTTCCTCTTGGTAGATTAACTAATTCCCAAGTCTAGTTCTTCTTTATGGCAACAATTTCTTGGTTCATTGCATCAACCCAATGTTTTCCTTTAACTGCTTCTTCAAAATGGGTTTGTTGAGATGAAATAAAGGAAACCATATTCTATTGATCAAACTCACACTCTTGCTCATATATTTCTCTTATGCTTCTTGTTTTCTCATTGTATTTTGAAGATGTTGAATCACTGGTGGAATATGTACCATTTTCAAAGTGGTATGGCTCTTCTTGAACCTACAATATTCACATCTATGGTGGATAAATAGGCAGAAAGTGATATTAATATCTCAACGGATCAACAAAATTTGAGGCATTGGCCATTGCAAGTGATAACATATTAATTCTGGTAAAGAAGAAATGTGTTGATAATTTACTAGGGGAGCTTAATTTTCTTCATAGAATGATATGTTGTTGATGACGTGTCGAGATGAACCATGTAAGGTGATGTAGAGTACAACGATCGTAGCTTCATTGGGTTGCTAAGGCTTTTTCCTTGTCATAAAGTATACAAAAGTTGAGCTCCTTATGAATCAATCATAGGAAGATTGTCAGAATGGTGGAATGATAAATACTCAAGCTCAAAAGATATGGACCTTATGCATCAATTAGTAGTGTAGTTGTTTCTAGGATATTTCTTCATTTTTTATTGTTTGGAGGCAATTCAAAAATCATATCCAAATTTCATATATTTTAGGATATACATTTTTTGTTGTGGAGTATACATCATTACCCAATTTATGTTTTTTAGTTTATTTATGTGGATTCTTGCTTGGATGTGCTAATTAAGAGGTGTAACTAATGGTCACCTATATTATTCTTGAAGTGGATGAATTAGGAACATTATTATGTTGGGTGAGGACTATATGAGAGGACAAGTGATTAGTTGAGGATGAATCAATTTGTGATAATGGTAAATAGCGACATTTTACATGTAGAAGCATTCACTGATTAAGCAATCTCACTACGAAAATGAAGATTTTGATTGTTCTAATGTGTTTGGTCTCACTCTATCAGACCAACATTTGCCAATTAAGTGATCTGATAGTGAGAGTGAAGATTTTGATTGTAATCACATTCTTGGTCCCACTCCATTGGACACATGTTCACCTGCTCAAACAAAGGCTTCATCAAAATGGTTGGACACTGGGTTTCTTGGGAAGTGAGGATCCCGAAGAGAAATGCATATGTGTTTTGTACAAAAGTGGAACATGTGTGGTAGTGGAAAATTTGATGTATTAGTTTGAGACCAAGAAGAAGGTGGATCAACAATATTTGATCCTCATCAATATGTTGCAGAATTGTTCTTGCAATTTGATGTAAACTTATGATGGTAATCATTGGTATAGTTGTTTCTATTAATGAAATTTTGGATCATGGTGATGTTTAATATATATTCGTTTAAGCCTTGCAGTTAAAATTAATGTACATATTGAGATTAGTTATCACAATATGAAGTTATCTAGTCAAAATTCATACTTGAGCAAATGACAGGGACATACGGAGATCCAAGACAACCATTGTATCCAATATGAAGATTGAAGCAAATGCCAAAGAAACTCATGGTGTGAATAATTGGAAAGAATGATGAAAACAAAGAAAGTTTATAAAGGTAGCAACAAATATTGATTGAAGAAACAACAATGATGGTGATTAGGATGATGGACAACAAAGTGAAAGTTTGTGTAATAGACTCAAGACCATGTGTCACAAATATGTTTGTAAGAAAGTCTGTAAAGTCATGTTTGAGTTTATAGAGATTTGGTATCTACATGAATGGAATTTGTGATTGTACTTGACTCATACCCCATAAACCACTTTGTAGTGTAGGGTTGTGGTTACCCAAAAACAACTTGTAGCGGGGTTCGTTGAGAAGACACAAAACATGGTTGAAGGTTAGTAGAGAAAAACCTAAACATGGTTGCGGGTAATCCGAGAAAAACCAAGATATGATGATGAAGATGGACGAAGAGGTACAATTATAATATATGTCTATTAAATGAACCATGTACATGAAGGGACATCCTAGTAGAATGGTGATTGCAATAGTTGGGTACCCATGAATTTTGGTGAACGATTTTTCTTTATATAGACATCAACATTATGATTTTGGTTGTACTAGATGTAAAATTTGTTCTGATTAAGATTAAGACAAGTAGTCATTAAGGGGTATTGTTCGAATATGTAATTCCCACTGGTATCAATGTGTATCATGAATCTGATCCTATTATCTAAGAGGTTGTTTAGGCCTAGTTGGATGGTTGAGAGATTCTCTCCAACAAGTAGTCATATATTGGTGTGTCACTGAGATATTCTCTCAACCAAGTGATTATGTGTCCAAGTTAGTTTCTCTATCTTTAGATAACACTTCATGTATTTATATGTAACATCAATTGATCAATGATAAATTTGTTCAATAAATTTATGTCTCGTACATGGGATTTTGATATATTCTTAGAATTTCCAATAGACATGAAATAAGGATGACTAGATATTCTATGTCATCTCTTTTTTATTATTATTATTTCTATTTACTAGATTGAGTTTTAAATCTTATACAATATTTCAATATTATATATGAATAAGAAATTTACTCATATAAATAAATATTATTATCAAATTGATGTATAAAATTATAATTTGGAAATTTAAATCTAAGTAGAAAATAACCCCAGAGATATTCCATATATTCCATATCTTTAATTAAAAGGAAAACATAAATTTCAAAATAATTTACTTTATATACATATTTTACTTTAATCTTGACCTAATTTTGAAATAAATCACTCTATATATACAAATCTCAAAATAATTTAAGTAAAACCTAATATCATTTTAGGGTTACAAAAATATTTTAAACGTAAAACTAAAGTAAACTAATTAAACTATTGGGATTTAAAAGTTTTTAGTTTTGGTTATTTTTATCAAAATGTATTTTTAAATTGCTTGATTATTTTATTATAACCAACCTAGATCCATTTAACTTGGGATCTATCATGCATCGAGAGGGATCAAATCCCTTGAGGTGAAAACCTTATTTTTGGAGTGTATAATTTGAGGAAAGGTTTGCACCACAAGGGATTCAGTCCCTCTCTGTGTATGATAGATAAGGTGTTAGATGGATCTAGGTTGGTTCCAACTGAGGGTACCAATGACATATTTTTAGATTATCATTATTATGTATATGTTTGAGATAAACTTGATACTTTGAAATTTACATTATGTTTTCTTTGTGTGGCATGACCATATAATTTTGTTCGTTAATTTAGTCTATGTTGTTTGCTTTGAATGGTTGATACGTTTGTGTTTGGATGTTTTGAATGGTTTGTCTCTATCCATGTTGGGATGCTTTGAGTCGTTTGTGTGTTTATGTGTGTGTATTTGGATGGTAATATTTTTTAATGTTACAATTTTTGTATTATATTTTTATATGTGTATGTGATTGTCTATTAGTAATTAGTTGGTCATGAAGAAGGAAGACAATCTTGTCAATAGCTTGCAAGAGGATTGATATTTCACATCTATTTCATTTAATTTTAGGTATCATAATTTTGACAATTAATTAATTATTAATAACATCCCTCTAGGTATTAGTAAATATCTTGAAGAGTAGTTTTAAAATTAAATTTGTTGATTTACCTCAATCTGTTGAGATGATAGATATATTTTTAATAGATTTAATTATGAAAAATGATGAAATAAAATTGTTGAATACAAAGTGACAATGTAATAGTGTTGATGGAAAACAAATGTGAATAATAAGAATGCAGTAAATTACAAATAGTCTTCGCTGTGATCAATCTCAACTATTTTCTTCTACTATTGTTTTTGTCAGCCCTGTTAGTTTTTCCATATTTTCATATTGATTATATGAAAAGTGCACTTGAAATCATAAACCATTAAAATATTTTACTTGAGCTATTGTAGTAATCATATTACCTTTTCTCTCTTGCTCTCCAATAATAATAGGTTGAATTACTATAACACAAAAATCAATGCACATTTCCAATAAAGGTTTTGTGCTTACATTGAAATCAATCACACTATTAATCCAATTACTTCAAAATTAATGTACCATCATACATCCAATTACATCAAATCATAAATCAAAATCTACACCGAAATCAATGCATCTAATGCAAGCAATCAAATATGATTAGAAGAAAAATCTACACTTAAATCAATGCATCTAATGCAAGCAATAAATTAGGATTAGAAATCAATGTCTACACGGAAATCAATGCATCTAGTGCAAGAAATCAAATATAATAAAAAGTCAACATCTACACTGAAATTAAGACATCTAGTGCAAGAAATCAAATATAATTCGAAATCAACACCTACACTGAAATCAATGCATCCACGGCAAGCAATCAAATAGAATTAGAAAACATCTACACTAAATTCAATACATCTAGTGCAAGCAATCAAATAGGATTAGAAAATGCATTTACGTTGAAATAAATGAATCTAGTGCAAGAAATCAAATAGGGTTATAAATCAACATTTACAATGGAACTAATGCATCTACTGCAAGAGAACAAATATCATCAAAAATCAACATCTACACTAAAATTAATGCATATAGTTCAAGCAATCAAACAGTGTTAGAAATCAACATGTATGTTAAAATCAATGCATCTAGTATAAGAAATACTCTTCTCTCTCTCCCCCCTCTATCTATATGTATATATCCCTTCATCTCTCCTTCTCTATCTCTCTATCTCATCCCCAAACATACACACACCCTCTACGTCTCTCTTTTTCACTCCCCCACTCTCTATTTCTATGTCTTTCTTCTTCCCTCCCACTTTCCCCTTCCAACTCCATCTATTTGTCCCTCCCTCTCTCCTCTTCTCACTCCCTCCCTCTCTCCTCCTCTCTCTCATCCTTCCTCTCTATCCCTTTCTCTCCCCCCATCTCTCTCTCTCTCTCTCTCTCTCTCTCCAACCATGTCAATTTCTCCCTCCCCCTCTCCTTATCTCTCTCATCCTCTCCCCCCCCTACATCTTTGTGTCTCCCTTTATCTCTCTTAGCCTTATCTCCCTCTCTCACTCGTCTCCTTCTCTCACTCGTCTCCTTCTCCCCCTCTTCATTCTCGTATCCCCTCTAATTTAGTTTATATCCTTTAGTGCAAGAAATCAAATAGGATTATAAATCACCATCTACATTGAAATCAATGCATCTAGTGCAATAAATATTCTTCCCTCTCCCCCCTCCATATATATCTATATCTCCCTCTATCTATCCTTCTTTGTCTCTCTATCTATCCCACCTCCCTCTATCTCTCCCCTTCAAATATCTCTCTCTCTCTTTTCCCTCCAACTATGTCACTATCTCCCTCCCTCTCTCCTTCTCTCTCCTTATCCTCCCTTGCCTTTTGTCCATCTCTCCTTTGTCTCTCTATCTCACCCCCAAGCATAATCATTCTCCCTTCATCTCTTCCTTGTCGCTCCCTCTCTCTCTCCCCCCACTTTCTCTCTCTATGTCTTTCTTCTACCCTCCCTTTCTCTCCTTCCAACTTCATCTGTGAATCCCTCCCTTTCTCTCCTTCCAAATCCATGTCTCTATCCCTCCCTCTCTCCTCATTTCTCTCACTCCCTCTATCTCTCCACCTGTATCACTCTATGTCTTTGTTCTTCCCTCCCATATATATCTAGAGTTAATATATATCATTATAATGTAAAAATAAATTATTATATTTATTTTATTATTGTATTATATTAAAAGTTATTAACTTGAATATTATTAATATTATAGTATATTAATATTAATATTAGATTTACTGATGTTTTTTACATGGCATGATAAAAAAAATTATAATAAAACTACATCAAATGAATATTTTGAATATTACAACTTTGATGTGGAAATATTTATGTTTAGAGAGATTTTAATATATCCATGGGATATGGATTTCCCTTTAAAGATTCATTTTACAAAAAATTAATTGAAAGAAATATTAAAATATTCTTGAGCAAGATTTTGGATTCTTTGTGTTGAATTAACCTTTTTACCTTGATTCAAGAAATTGTAGTGGCTTTGGTAAAGAGTAAAGATGTTTAAAATTTTACCTAATTTGCAATTTTAATGTGCTAAAAAAAATTGTTGAAGGTAAATTTATGATGTATTTAAATTCAAAATATATGATAAAGGAACTATTAAATGCATGAGATAATTGTATTGTCAAATTCTTATCTAAATGCATGACATAATTATATCATAGTTTATTTATTTATTTATATGGTTATTTTCATTTTTGTTTGGGGCCAACATTAATTTATTCTATTTTCATTATTATTACTTATTGGAGAGATGAACATAAACATTATTTAGATTTCTAATTTTTTATTTTTTATATTGGTCTACATGAGCTAAAATTTAACTTTGAGCATGGACATACTTACATATCGAGGTCATATGAGCTGTAAAATGTGCCTCACAATGCAATTATAATTTTATAAATAAATTTATATTATTTTTTTAAATTTAAATAGTTTTAAATTTATTTATTTTTTTAATTTATTAATGGTATTTAATGCATTTTAGTTATAAAATGAATAAAATATTTATGATTATCAACAATTATTAATATTTGGATTTAAAAACTTTCAGTTTTGGTTATTTTCATTAAAATGTAATTTTTGGTAATGTTTAAGTTTATTTTATTTTCTTACATTGATGGTTCTATGTTTTTCGAATAGGATTGTTATAATTTTAATTTAATTATTAATATTTTTTTAACACCAAAGAGTATTGATTATATTAATACCATGCCTAGACATGGCAGATACTCGAGAACTTTACAATTTTGTTACAATGATGACCTTCATAAATTGCATATACAGGTTATCAAACCAGGGTGAACTATCTAGCAAATCTACAAAACTGAAAAACACTCCTATTATTCCACTAGTATATACTCAATAGAAGTGTGATAAGAGCAAGACACATAGGAAACTAGACATAAAAACGCATACTAGTTCTCAAAAACAGTAGGGCGAACAACGTCTAGGCTCCAGTTTTCCACTACAGATAGAGATTTTTGCTTGGAAAACTGCATTTGAATGTCTTCAGGCATGCTTCTGAGTGCTCGAGCTCATCTTCCAGCCATCCAATTTGTTTTATATTTACCATTATTGTTTCCTGATTTTCGTTGGTTGACTCCCTCTACTGATGTAGGAGCAATTGCAATTAAAAAACAATTGCATGGAATTCCGCATGCTTCTTGTTGCATATTTCACTGGAAGGTGGAGAGAAGGTGGCCAAGGGAGGGCACATCTTGACTTTCACCTAGTCATGTGAGGAGTCCCTTACCACCCTTATCAAGTGAGGATGATGACAACCCCAAGAACTAGATGCCATTGAGGGAAGCCAAATGAGAACCCCTTCGAACCAAATTCTCACCACATGTAGAGACACAAAATGATTCATTGAATGCTTCACCAACTGAACCACCTTCACAAATGCATAGAAACCCTAATTTGGGAATAAGAAAAACCCTAGTTAATTCAACCAACTCAGGGCTACCTAGTCCCTTCAAGAGGAGTTAAACACTATCAAATTGCAGAAAGGAGGTGAACACCAATGGTATGCACCCCCATGATATATAGACTGATCCATACAAGAGCCATGAGTGACATTGAGGAGTGGTTTATGTGCCGCATGGATCCCATGGTGGATCCATAATTTCTCTGCAAATTAAAATGAAATTCACTTTAGGAATCCTTACCTTCATATGGGTGAGTCGTCTAACCTGAACAAGGAGGAGTAAATGTGGCTTCCTCGAAAAGGGAATTCACATGGAGAATGCTTGAAAATATCAATGAGAAACCATAATTTGAGGTACTGAAAAGAAATATCCCATGCTTATCGAGTCCTTCACACCTGGTTACATCAAATGTGTCAATTTCATAATGCCTCATGTCATGAGAGGAGGAGGATGAGTCCTCAAATAGAGCCAAGTGGAGACGTCGGAGGGGAGAGTCCAAGGGAGATGGGTAGGGGGCATGGAGGAAAGAGGAGCCATCGAGGGGGTGGTTGATAAAGGGGGGACTAGTATCAATTTTTACTTAAATAATATAAGACTTAGGAGGGAGGATGGAGGAAAGAGGGGCTGCCGAGGGGGTGGTGATTGGGGGGGGGGGATTAGTATCAATTTTCACTTTAACAATATAAGTCTTAGTAGGGGGGGAAGAATTGGAGACTTGCATTATGAAATTATGGGATGGGTAAAAAGCTATAGTTTCTATTGAAAATTTTATGCTCCTCATTCAATTGGCATGCCTTATTAGATTGTGAATCTACCTCAAAATTTAAGCCTCTCAAAATATGATAGAATTGTGATTTAGCAAAGAGAGGGAGAACTCTATGGGCACAGTAGAGGATTTGATTGAGCTTATTTTTATGAGAAGAAGACTTTGAATGCATGTGCTTTATGTCTAGGAAGGAGTCTCCTAGAATTTTCATGACTGTGATTCCCCTTTGGTGGGCTAAGAGGAGCCCAAGATAGAGTCCATAAAATTTAGCTTGGTTTTTGGACTTCTTTCCCAAGCCCTAGTCATATTGGTCAACAAGAATTCCTTCTGTATTAGTGAGAATCCCTCCCCCTCCTTCCACACTAGGATTGTCTTTTGAGGCACCATCAAACTGGAGAATCTAGTAATGAGATCTATGCTTCCATTATGCAAACTTGATCAGGGTCAAGCGAAGGGTGTAGCAAGGGCGGGGGGAAGGATGATTCACAAGGGGATGGGAAGGCCCAAGGAATGAGCCAAGACCTTTCTTTAGAGTTAAGAGAAGGATCGATCGTTGGGCAGAGGAATTCAAAACATGGAGAGAGAGCTTTGCAGGTTGTGATCCCTACTAGATGATGAGAAGAATGAAAGATCACCTTATTTCGAGATAACCAAATATGCTAGCAAACATATTTAGGGAGAGTGATCTAGAGTTCTTTAAGGGATCTTTTGTCCTAAAGGGGTCTCGCATAAAATTTAGGCCAAACACAAAACAAGGAACTAGGATCAGAAGGCCAACTAGTTCTTGAGAAAAGAGAGCCAAGATCTAGGGACCATATGGAGCTAGAGAATGGGAACAAGAGAA
Source organism: Pinus taeda (assembly GCA_000404065.3). Classification (NCBI taxonomy): domain Eukaryota; kingdom Viridiplantae; phylum Streptophyta; class Pinopsida; order Pinales; family Pinaceae; genus Pinus; species Pinus taeda. Next base: position 52,846 of record APFE030707753.1, read on the forward strand.
AAAGATGGGAAATTATTTCCTTTGTGTTCTCACAAAAGGGGCACCTAGAGGGACCAACATTTCCCATTTTCTGAATTTTCTCTGCAATGAGGATTCTTTTATGAGAGAGAAGCCAACAAAATAAGTTTAATTTTGGAATTGAATTTTTCCTCCAATTTCTTTTACACATCGAAGTTTTGGCGGAATTTTCTCATTGAAGAAAAGATGACATTATCCTTCCTTAACCTGAGTAGGAGGATCTCTTCCAACCCCACCGATCAGTGGAGGATTGAGCAAGGTAGGCACAAACAATTAATTTAATTTCCAAAATATCCAGAATCAGGACCAAATTTGTCAGGGTATCTTCAAATTTCCATCTTGTCGAAAGGCCCTGTCTATCCCAGCTAGAGATCTAACCTAAGAAGATGACATCCCCCTGCAATAGGTGTTCCATTAGGGGAGAAATTTAAGGATCCATTCCCAAAGGAGGGTGATCCAAGATAATATCCATATAAATGTTGATTGTGCTTCCATTCCTGGGGATTTTGCAGAGATTTTTTAGAATGAGAGATGAGGAGGACTCAAGAAGTTTTCATATAGGAGAGCCTTGGATTGAATCATTGCAAGTCTCTTTGTTATTGTGGTGATTCATTCATTTATCTATCATAATTTTTTCCCACCATTGTTCTGGCTGAGACTTAAGCTTCTAGTAGAGTTTGGAACCTATGGAAAGATTAACCATAGTGGGGTCATGAACTCCTAGGCCCCCATGCTGCTTTGGTGCTCTCACAATCCTCCAATTCACCAAGTGGAAATTTTTATTGTCCAAATTCCCTCCCTTGCATAATAATTTCTTGATGTATATTCCAAATTGATGCATAACACACTTACTAGCCTATAGAGCTCAGAATTGGTACAGGGGAATGGTTGATAAGACCAATTTCACCAAAATGGTCATCCCGACACTATTCAACCATATCCCTCCCTAATTCCCAATTTTGGTTTTGATTATATCCAAGACACTCTTCCAAGCCTTGGGAGTTGATATCCTTAAGTGTATATATTGGGATACCAAGGTAATTGAATTCCTTTCAGTCCCAGATAGTCTTGTAACCCAAAATTTCTTCAATCTTCCTAGTTTTTTGTGGCGTGATATCCCAAGTGAAGATGTGACTTTTGTTGTCATTTCTGGCCCCTCCATAGGCCTTAGGAAACTTTTCCATGTTAGATTTAAAGTGCTAATAAAGAACGATAGAGGCTTCACCTAACAATATTGTGACATCCACAAACTTCCCATGATTGATGTTTTTGATCCCCATATTAAATTTGATTCATGGAAATTTGTCAGTTTCTCTTTCATGTTCCCATATTCTACTCAACAAATATGCCATTAAGAGGTAAAGGAAGGGAGAGAAGGGAAAACCCTGTCTCAATCCTCTATATGCTTTGAAGAAGCCCACCACTCTTCCATTGACCATAGGGGCAATCCATGGGGATGAGATAAACAGAGAAACCCATTTTATAAAGGTTGCATCAAACACCATTTTTTTCAAAACCTTCAAGCTAAAATTGTGTCTTACCCTGTCAAAGGAATTTTCCATATATAGCTTGATTACCATGCCTTGATCCCCTCTTCTCCAACTAGAGTCAACAAATTCCTAAATCATGATTATATTGTCAAAGATTTGCCTTCCTGGGAAAAAACGTCCCTAATAGTGAGAGATAAATTGGGGAAAGATATTTTTAAGCTTGGAGACAAGGAGCTTCGAGATGACCTTGTAAGAGACGTTGCAAAGAGATATGGGGCAGAATCTCAAAAAGGAGGAGGTATTAGAATATTTTGGGATTAGGTTTAAAAAGGAGGAGTTGATGCCTCCCCCCATGATGAAGTGTTTGAATGAATATCCTATCATTAGGAACAAATATATTTTTATCAGGTCCTAGAAACAATGGTATAAATAAGATGAAAATCCATCCAGACTCGGGGCTTTGTCTAGAGGAAAGAAAAATATTACACTTCTTATCTCGTCAATAGTCAAAGGGGTAATAAGGTGAGTATTTACTTCCTTAGAGAGAAGGGTGGGAACATGATCTAACATATACCCCTCACTTTCTTGATCACTAAAAACTTCCTCCTAGTATAGAGCCTAGAAGTCTTGTATTGCAACATCCTTGATATCTTCGTACTATGTGATGGTTTGTCCCTTATGCTAGATCTGAGACATGTTGTTTTAACTTTCTTTGAACTTAGCATGCTTATGGAATAATTTAGTGTTCTGATCCCTAGTTGAAAGCCAACTATTTCTTGATTTTTGTCATCAATATTATTCCTCTCTTCTGAGGAGAGAGTGGAGATCCTTAAAGGCCTCCACTTATTTTTGGAAACCAATCTAAGTGATTGGGGCAGTCTTTATTTATTCTTGAATAGATGATATTTGTTGTTCCATGTCCCTTATTGAACCCTACCCTTCTGATTTTTTCACCTTAATCCATTTCTTAATGTCTCCTTTAAGACGTTTGATTTTGGTTTCCCAAATAGAAACCGGGCTTCCCTCCACCCATTTATACCAAGAATTAGAAACCAAATTAGAGAACCCTTGGGAGTCAACGAAAGGGGGGAGAATCTTAAGGGAATAGGGCCCATATTATGGGAGGATGAGAGGAAAAGGTGAATGGGATGGTCATCTGAGCCACACCAAGGGAGGATAAAAGATTAAGGCATGAGTTCAAGGAGACAAGGCTATCAGAGGCCAGGAAGCGATAAAGATCAGCAGAAATGAGGCCAGGGCCTGAGCACTTATTGTTCCAGGTGTAGAGGAATTTAGGAGGCTTGACATAAAAATATTAAGGGTAAGAATTAAGTTATTTTCTTTAGAATCATCACGGGCAACAAAGCCCCTACGTTTCTCCTTTTGGCCAAGAGAAGTTTTGAAGTCCCCACCAAGGATACAGTTTCATGCATACTTAGAGTTTCGCAACTCTGTCAGGAACTTCTAGCAATCCTTTTCTAAAAAATGGGATGGCATATATACATTTACTATAGTACAGATCTGATGAAACTCCAAAATTTTAAAGGTAGTTCTATCCACTGGGTTGTCATTGTAGAAATTATCTGTTGCATCTATACTGGATTCCATAAAGTGCAAAGGCATCCCAAAGCGCCTCGCAAGCTTACCACTACCATGTAACTTTTCCCCCAAATTTTGAAATGATTGAAGGATATTTCTACCTCTCCTAGATTAATCTCCTAGAGAAGGGTGACTATTGGCCTTTCCTTTTGGTTTAACCATTTCATTTCCATGATTCTTTTTCCCAAATCAAGTCCCCTACAATTCCAAGAGATATATTCATTATTTACTTTTTGAAGATGATGTCCCTTTCCTGGGACCTGCTATATTTCCTTTCTTTCCTCCTTCCACCCCAAGGTTTGCTAATTTTTGAGGAATGGTGTGTTGAAACCCCAACTCTCTTTTCTGTTTTAGTTTTCTCCAGTTTGATCTATTTATTTGTTTTACTACCCAAACTTCGTAGCTTTCTAGCTATTTTTTCGTCCCTCACACATTTTGATCTCTCGTTAATTGAGCTTGTTTGTATTGTTGGTCTAGTAATTTATTTGGAGAATAAGAAGCCTTATTCATCTTCCTCTTCCTCCAAGGAGTCTTTTGTACTGCTATGTAGTGCATTGCGTGGTAGAATCCCCTTATGTTGTTGTGGAGGTGATGCTTTCTTTTATGCCCTCGACGAGGGAGGTCATGAGATCTTGGGATAGACGGGAAGAATATCCATCAAGAAAGACAATGGAAAGGGACTCGAAGAACTTTTATATCATTCTAGAATCCCCACTATGGCTAGGCGCACCCTAAGGGGGATCCGACCTGTTTTGTCTTAGACCCTCATTTGAGAGGGGATCAGACCTTTTTTGCCTTAGACAAAGCATTAATTGTAGGCCCATTATATTGTCTGTTGTTTCCCTTTTTCATTTGACTTGTTATCATTGATCATTCAAATATCCATGTTGCTTTTCCATGGTGGCTTTGGATGTTTGGAAACCTTTGGACAAATGCCCATATTATGGTAGATTTTTCATTTGAAGGCGAGCTGATCATAGTCCACTTCCTGTACATGAGTCCAACTATCTATACAAATATTGACTACAATAATAAGGCCTTTTTCCATATAAGCTTCCATAAAAATACTTGCACAAGGAAAGATTCCATCCTTTGGCTCTGCAGAGTCAATGTACTTCCCTAATGAGTTCCAAATTAGATGAGAAATTGTGTCATTCCAACAAAGGAGGGGGAGGTAAGGGATTTTCTCCCAGACATGTATAGAAGAGGGGACATCACATCCTATCCAAGTGAAGCCCTTGGCCTCCCATGAATTAACGGCCACTTCTAAAAGATAAATCTTGGTCCAGCATGTTCTTAAACTAGAAAGTGAAAAAACCTTTACCACAGAAAGACGACATTACTTCTCCCTTGATGAGGGGCTTCTAGTTATTCTCAATATAGGTATGAAATGAATACATTGAGGGTTAGAGACCCATGAACTAACCAATGAGACTGTGATCAATAAGTTGCAAAGCACAAGAATGGGCCTGGGTGGCCTCAATCTCAATCTTCAGAATTTCATCAGCCTTTTTCACAAAGCAAGAAGGACCTTGCTTCTGAAACTCAGGCTTTGAGTGAACTAGAGAGTTCAAAGCCACTATTTCCTCAACTAAAGGGGACCATGGGTCAGCATAGCCATGAGAGGTTGTCTGACCAGTGGTCGAGGGGATGATTCCATTCACGACAGGAGTCCAGGAGGGGGAGAGGGGATAAGGGGGGATAAGGGGAAGGTGAAAGGAACTCAACAGGTAGTCGCAAAGAACTACATGGAGCAAGCTCAGAGCACGCAAAAAGTTATCAAAAATCTTATCCAAGGGATCTGTAAAGTGCTCAAAATTGAAAGTGTTCAAAATTTCTCGAAACCGATATCAAAGCATAGAGCTCGACGACCTAAATCCAACGTAACTTGAATTACTCAAAATTGATATCATATGCTCCTGATGTCACATTCTAACCATTTTCTTAAATAGGTAAAAACTTGCAGGTTAGATGCAGGACTGCTGACTAGGTAGGGTGATTGGGCAAAGCTAAGTGTTACCTCATGGGCCAATGGCAACCTTCCAAGTGGCCTCACGTGATTGGTTGTTTTATGGGTGCATTTTATTTGTGGTTGGATTTTTTAAGTGCACCAATGGTGGGATGTCATGTGGCCCAGTGATGTGTTGCCACGTGACACCCAGGCATAGTGTAAAATTTTGGTATGGGTCTGTCGAAGGCTCGATAGGGTTTGAACATAGGACCTGTAAACAAACAGTGCAATTATCTACCGCAACGCCAACGGTGTTACTTAACCCATATAACATTGAAATCAAATTTAAAGTTTAAGTAGTTAAGATTTGGGGCAAGGTGATGGGGCTAAGCCCCTAGCCCCTAGTCACTACATAACCCACGAGACCATGAGCAGAGTGGCCAAGGGTTCAAGGCTTAGCCCCTTCCCATAGTTTAATCCATAAACCATATGACCAGAGGTAGTCACAACAGGGTGTTTGATAGGCTGGTGCAGAAATGTGGGGACCAACCCCAGGTTATATGCGCCATGTAACCGAAGGCATGATCACGTGGGAAGCTATGCAGATGGGTGCAAATCTTTGGTGACCAACCCTGAGTTGTATGTTCAAGTGAAACTATGGCCCATAATATTTGGGGCTATGTCGACGGGGGTGGGAGATTTTCCCCAACCCCCGGGCGCATGGCCCCATGTGGCCCAAATTTTCTACCGATAGGCCTTATTGCACATTTATAAGAAGCAACAAATTGCACCTAAACTGATAGGAATATCATCGGTGCTAGGCGAAAATGGCAATTGGCGGGCCCTGGAATTGCATAATTTGTAGAACCGTTAGCAGAGCAATCCTTTTTGTAGGGCAGTGAGTAGAAAAAATTCCCAAGAGCACAACTTCCTAATTTTTTGGCCAAATTGAGCCCAAAAAGAGCTTAGTTGGGGGTTTTTGTCCGTTCTGGAGCAATTGGAGATATAATTTTTACATTTTTAGTACTGTAAATCCATGTAAAAAAAATTGCTATCACTTAATGAAAGAGGCCCAACATTGGAAGCTGGACTAGGAGATAGCCCAGGAGAGGGGTGAACTCCTTTATCATTTTATTGTCTTGTGTTTCTGATATGGTATATTTATCTATGCTTTTATGTTGTTAACTGACATTTAAAATATTTATTTAATGTGTTTTTGCAAAGTGATCCATTCCCTAAAAGACATAAAATTTTACTTGCATATTTTCTATCACCTTCAAGTTTGCATAACAGATCAGTTTGGTATCATAGCTCAAGGTTAAGGTTATTTTGAAGGTTTTATTTTGTTTTTATGTGTTTTCTAATTCTTATAAGGTTGACGCTCAAAAGAGAAGGAGGATATCTTATGGATCCAAGGTCTTAAATTGTTTCAAGGCGAGCACACATATCTCAAGCTTCACCAATCATGGCACATGAAGAAGGTCATGAAGGGATGTCTAAAGATGAGAGAAAGTTCATAAAAGTTTTCTTTGAGATGTCTGAAATGGTGAAAGTTCTTTATGAGGAGAGGAACTCAAGGTTGCAAGGAGAGAGCTCAAAACCTACAAAAGGAAAGGGAGGAAATGGAGGCAAACCTTCAAAAGGGAGTGGAGGGAATGATCAAAATCCACCACCTTCACCTCCATCCTCATCCTCATCTTCATCTTCTTATACTTCTACCCCTTCAAAAACACCTCCAAATTCTCCAAAGGGACATAGTAAATATCCTTTGTTAAATCTTGACATAAATTTTGAATTTCCTGTGTACATGGAGATGTAAATGTTGAGAAGTTAGATAATTGAGTTCGTCAGATTAAAGTGTATTGCATGATAAAAAGAATAAAGGATCATGAAAACAAAATTCATCTAGCTTCTCTTAGGTTGGAAAGTGCAACACTCATTTGGTGGAAGGAAAAAACTCAAGAGGACATGAGGAAAAGTGGGAAGATTTTATCCTCTTTGAATGATTTTATTGTTGCAATAAGAAGACAATTTTATCCATTAGCATACATGCAAAAGGTTATAATGGATTGGAAAGACTTTAGGAAAGTTGAGCGTTAAAATGTGCAAAGTTATACTCACGAATTTAGGAAAATAGCTTTGATTTTGGGTATAGATCTATATTCTCAAGACACTCTACTCAAATATATTGGATTTTTACATAGTTGGTTGAGACACACAATTCTCATGTTTAACCCTACAAAACTAGATGAAGTTTGTGTACAGGAAACTCATTTATAAGCAGGAGGAAATAATGTTCCCGAAGAGGGCAACAAAATTCCATTCAAGGGTGGAGACAAATGAAAGGGGAAATTTGAAGGCAAAGGGAAGAATAATTCTTCAGTCAAAAAGGAGGGAGAAAAACTTGCATGTAAACATTGTTCAAAAGAAGGCTATGATGGAAACCATTGTTGGAAACTTCATCTTGAGATGAGACCCAAAATGTTTAATAACAAAGGGAAACAAAAGATTGTTGTGAATACACAACATGATTTAGGATTTGGTTCCAGGGATGAAACAAAGATCAAAACCATGAGATTTAAAGGTAACGACTCTATTGAAAATACTAGTTCTTATATTAACCTCAATGAAACTCAACATGAAAAAGAAAGAATAAAGTTTTTCCACATTAGAGTCATTTCAAAACATACCAAGATAGATACTTTGTCTGATAATGGATGACAAGAAAACCTTATTTCAGAAGACATTGTTAAGAAATCAAACTTGGAAACCATATCTCATCCTAAACCTGATCCTTTAGTTTGGATATCTGACAATGAAAAATTACATGTGACAAAAAAAATGTAAACTAAAATTTTCCATCACTGCAATATTTATAGATGAGGTAGAGCTTGATGTAATTCCACTTGACATTTGTGGTATTGTTTTTGGAAGCCCATATCTATATGATAGGAGGACCATATTTCATTGCCATGAGAACAAATATCATTTGTTTAAATATGGTATTGAGTACATTGTTAGAGCACATAGCAAGAAGTTGAATTTATCACTTGTGAATGTTGGACAAATGAAGAGGCTTGTTAATGCTAGTAATAATTTTGTACTCTTGATGATCAAACCCAAAGAGAATGTTGAAAATGAAGCCTTCCAAGGATGTGATGCAAGATGAAAATCTGATTTGATTTGGTTTGTTAACACCCATGATAAAATGTTTCAGGGACTTGAAGGATTGCCTCCTAAAAGAGAAATCCAACATGAGATCCAATTGCAACAATATTGTCCTCTTTGAAACATTACCATGTACAGGATGTGAGCAATGGAGAATGCAGAAATCAAGAAACAAATTCAAGAGTTGCTTGATAAAGGGGTCATCAGACCAAACACATATCCATGCAAGTCTCCAATTGTTTTAGTACCAAAGAAAGATGGCACATGGTGCATGTATAGATTTTAGAGCCTTGAAGAAGATCACGATAAAGAATCTTTATCCTCTTCCTCAAATTGATAATTTACTTGATCAGTTGAAAGATGTTAATTTCACTAAGTTGGACTTGATAAGTGGTTATCATCAGATTAGGATTGATGAAGGAGACATATGGAAGACAAATTTGAAAACAAACCAAGATTTGTTTGAATGGTTGGTTATGCCATTTGGGCTTTGTAATTTTCCTGCAACATTAATAAGAGTTATGAATGATGTCTTAAGACATTTTCTTGATGACTTTGTGATCATATATTTAGATGACATATTGATTTTCAGCAAGACTCGTGAAGATCATGTCAAGCATGTTAGGAAAGTATTAGATGTCTTAAAGAAAGAAAAGTCATTTTTAAAGATGTACAAATGTGAATTTGGAAAAACCTTGTTAGTGTATTTGGGTCATATTGTCAAAGGGGGTGAATTGAAGATAGATCCCTCAAAGATCAAAGTCATTGTGAATTACCCGATAATGTAATAGAGGTTAGGAACTTTTTGGGAGAAACCTAATATTGGAGAATGTTCATTTCTAACTTCTCATCAATTTCAGCTTCATTACATGCCTTGACAAGTGTGAAACGGGTATTTTAGTGGGGAGGTAAGCCACATAAAGCCTTTGATGCATTGAAAGAGAGAATCAGTAAAACACTAGTACTTGCAATTCCTAATTTAAGGCAACCATTGGAGATACAAACCAATGCAAGTAACTATGCTATGGGAGTAGTCTTGATGCAACATGGTAAGCCCATTTGTTATAATTCTAAAGCATGTAATGGTGTAGTAGTTAACTATCCCGCATATGACAAGGAAATGTATGCTTGGGTGCAAAGTGTGAAAAAATGGAAACACTATTTCATGGTAAAGAACCTACTATTCACACTTATCATCAACCATTGCAATACTTGCAATCACAAACCAAGCTACAATAAGCGAGGCATTTCATAAGGATGAGTTTCATGCAACAATTCCACTTGGTGATAAGTTATAAGAAAGGTATGTCTAAAAACGTTGTTGATATACTATCTAGACCAATTGTTAGTGTGTGCATAATTCTATCATGCATGAGAGCTATGTTGAAAAATATGTTTTAGATGACGATTTTAAAGATGTATATGCAACTTTGTTTCAAGGAAACCAAGTAGAGGAATTAGATTACCATTTTAATGATAAATTGTTGTATCGTCTTGGAAAGCTATGCATTCCATAGCGTGAAAGATTCAACATCATAAGGGAAGCACATACTTCTCTTATTTCTTGCCATTTTGGTGTAGGCAAGACAGTGGCACAATTACAAAGGTATTGGTATTGGCCTTGTATAAATGAAAGTGTGTCATGACATGTAAGAGGATGTTCTTTATGTGCTACTAGTAAGCCTAAAAATAGAAAGTTAGGATTTTATACTCCACTTCCAGTTCCTTCCCTTCCTTGGGAAAGTGTTTCTATGGACTATGTAGGAGGGTTACCTATGTCTAAAAAAAATCATGATTATCTTTATGTTGTGGTAGATCATTTAAGCAGGATGTGTAATTTGATGCCTTGTAAGAAGTAGGTTACAATTGAATAAATTGCACAAATTTTCTTCCAAAATGTGTGGGTGCATTTTGGGTTGCCCAAATCTATTATTTCTGATGGAGATTATCAATTTTCCTGGAAATTTTGGTCAAGATTATGGGGACTCATGGACACCAAGTTGATAAAGAGCACAACATTTCATCGACAAACCAATGGTCAAACAAAAGTGGTGAAAAAAACAGTAGTACATCTTCTTCGTGTTTATTGTAGCAAGCATCCTAAGATTTGGGATGAACACTTACACTACATTCCACATGCTTACAATAGGTCCAAGTATTCATCAACTCAAACATCTCCATTTGAGGAATGCTTTAGATACTAATCTCCTTTAGATTTTATTTTTGGAAAGATGTTATTATTGATGGACATAGTGACAACGATAAGTTCAAGTGATTCATTGAAAAAGTTCAATTGGTGCATCAAATGGTTCAAGAATAGATGGAAAAGAGTCAAGCCAAGTACAAGACAAGGCAGATAAGTATCATGTTGACCACAGTTTTCAGGTTGGAGATGAAGTTTGGCTTTACATTAGCAAGAAGAGGCTTAAAGGAGAAGGTAAAAAGCTGAAACCAATCAGGTATGGACCCTTTAACATTTTAGAAAAGATTGGTAATAATGCCTTCCAGTTGGATTTGTATCCATATATGCAAATGTATGCAGTTGTTAATGTTGAGGATTTGAGATTATATGAGCCTCCTTTGATTGAATATCAAGGAGAGCATGTTCAGATTCCTTCAGTAGAAGATTTCTCTCCTGAATTTCTTGAAGAATTGCAACAAGATACTATCATTGACATAAAAACAAGAACTTTAAAAAGAGGGAACATGGAGTACCTTTGCGTGGGGCTCAAAGGTACAAATCCAAGAAAACCCAAATGGATTGAGATTGGAAGGGTGAGGGAACTGTACCCTCATCTGTTCGATGACTAAAAATAGTCTTTTGGAGGTCCAAAAGTCTCAAGTGGGGAGGAGTGATCCAAGGGATTAGTAAAGTGCTCAAAATTCAAAGTGTTCAAAATGCTCAAAACTAGTGCCAAAGCATAGAGATTGACGAACTGAATCCAACACAACTTGAATTTCTCAAAAATCATATTGTATGCCCCTAATATCACATTCTGATCATTTTCCCAAACAGGTAAAAAAATTTAGGTTGGATGCAGGACAGCTAACTGGGCAGTCTGTACATTGACTAACAAGGGTGATTAAGTAAGCCAAATGTACCTCGTGGACCAATGGCAGGCTTCCAAGTGGCCTCATGTGATTCATTGATTTATGGGTGCATTTGATTGGTGGTTGGAGTTTTTAGGTGGACGAATGGTGAGATGCCACGTGGCCAAGTCATGGGTTTCCACGTGGCACCTGGACACAGTATAAAATTTTGGTATGGGTCAATCGAAGACCCAACAGGTTTCAAACACAGGACCTCTGAGAAAACATTTTAGTGCTCTACTGTAGTGCCAACGGTGTTACTTAACCCATACAACATTGAAATCAAATTCAAAGTTTAAGTGATTAAGAGTTGGGGATAGGGTCGGGGCTATGCCCTTGGACCCTAGTCACTACGTAACCCACGGGAACATAGACGGAGTGACCAAGGGCTCAAGGCTTAGCCCCATTCCACTGTCTAAACCATAAACCATACAACTAGAGGAAGTCACAACGAGGTTCCTTGCAAGTGAGCACGGAAATGTGGAGACGAGCCCCAGGTTATATGTGCCATGTAACCGAGGGCAAGATCACGCAGGCAGTTATGTGGATGGGTGTGGAACTTTGGGGACTAGCCTCAAGTTTTATGGACAGGTGAAATCGTGGCCCGGAGTTTTGGGGGCTATGCCAACAAGAACGGGTGGTTAGCCCTAGCCCCCAAGCACATGATCCCATGTGACCCAACTTTTCAAACGATAGGAATTATTGCACATTTAAAATAAGCAACAAATCGCACCCAAACCAGCAAGAATCTCACTGACGTCGAGTGAAAATGGGGCTTGGTGGGCCCTAGAATTGCAGAGTTTTTAGAACAATTAGTAGAGCAGTTATAAAAAAAAAAAAAACTTCTCTAAAGCATAACTTCTTTTGTTTTTGGCCAAATTGAACCCAACAAGAGCCCATCTAGGGATTTTTTATTGTTTTGAAGCCATTAAAGACATAATTGTTACATTCTGATCACTATAAATCTATGTAAACATATATTTGAGCACATAATGAAAGAGGCCTAACATTGGAAGGTGGACCATGAGATGTAGCCCAAGAGAGGGGTGAACTACTTTACCATTTTGTTATCCTGTCTTTTTGATATGGTATATTTGTCTCTTCTTTTATGCTTTTAAGTAAGTTTTAAAATCTTTATTTTATGTGTTTTTGCAAAGTGATCCATTGCCTAGAAGGCATAAAATTTTACTTGCGTATTTTATATCGCCTTCAAGTTTACATAACATATCAAAATCATAACCTCACACTTGCTGGATACTCAAATTCAATTTAATTATTAATATTTAACATGTAGATGGTAGGGATATTTAATTTTTGCCGAATATTTTTAGTAATAATCAAAATACAAGGTCGAGATTAATTTCTATTATGCATTGATGCCTATCAAACATTTACCAAGTATTTAATTCATAATACAAATAAAGTGTTGTTAAAAACCTTTAAGACGTTGAAATTTTATAAATTAAAAGATGCAAATCTATAATTTTAAGAATATATGACCAAATTATAAGTAAATTTGATTGGAAAAATAACAAATAACTATTAAAAATTAAATTGCAGGAAAAAACTATAAAAATTAAAAATTATGAAGTTTTGTATGAATTTATTTTTTAATCTAATTATCAATAATTAGGTTTTTAATCTAATTATCAATCATTATTATTTTAATCTAATTATCATTAATTATTAGGTGAATGGTAGGGATTTAGCTTATAGAAGATGTCCATAAACTATTTTAATTAATAGTCAATAATAGAGGGTTGAGATCTCTCTCATAACCAGTAGTGCTATATATTTGCTTTTTAATTTAATTAAAAAAATTGTTATCTCTACATGGTACTATATTTTATATGATAATAATGATATTTTGTATATTTTAATTTGAAAAGTATATTACATAAATTAGATGCTTATCATAAATGGATACTTATTTATGTATTTTAGTCATTTAATTTATATGACTTGGCTAGTTTATTAATATATATAAATATTTTTGTAACTTTTTGTAGACATATTAATACAATTTATCAAAAAAAATTATCATTGATCATAAGTTTTGAAAAACTAATACAATTTGTAAGTGAAAGTGTGATTATTCGAAATGTGGATTTAAACCTATGGAAAAAATAAATTACAATTAAATTCCCTTAATTATTATTGAAACTTATTAGTCCCCAAAAAAAATAAAAAATAAAATATGTGGAAAAATAAAAAAAATTAAAAAAACATCCGAGAGTCAGAGTTAGAATACGTTGTAACTTACTATTCTCAAAAAATAAAATAAAAAGCCCGAAAAAGTACAAAAACGTCACAGAATGAAAACCCCTCTTGCCTCTCTAATAATCTCAAAGAAATAATGATTATTGTTCGTGCTTTTAGTTCCCATCTTTGGTAACCGACCCAGCTTTGGGGTCTCACTGAAGTTCTCGTTAAACATTAAAAAAAAAGTAGATGTGAAATAACATTAACATTTATTCCCAAAGGAAAAAAACGTTTTTGATTTATATTAATAAAAGAGAATACAATTTTCATAGTTTTCAATCTTTCTGCAAAAAGCCCTATTTATCAACCTTACAGGGCTATTCGTACTACTATATCTCCTATTAATTTTGTATAATCCATAACCTATGATCTTACATCTTTTGTACAAAAAAACAAAAACTATCTTCCTCTTAACAAATATGATAGGAGAGATCTCTTGAGCCAAATATTTTGATGTTCCTTACATTGTCCAAAAAACATACCATCATACCTCCAAGCTCTAACAAAATTTTATGCTGCGAATAGTTGTCATGGTTCCTTGTTCATACGCAGAAAATAAAAACTTACTCAGATCCTTATCTATTCCTCTCTTTGATAGCAAGTTTGCAGTCTAGTTATGCTCCCTATAAATGTGATCGAAATAGATATCATGATAAGTGTTTACCAGCATCCTGATGCGTTTCATGCAATCAGTTAATGTAAGAAGATTGAAATTGTTATATCCTTTGATCTAGTCTATAATTCCCTTTGCATCATCATAGTTTTGTATGTGTTCCAAGCCAAACCATGTCGCCACGATCAATACTCCCCATAGTGCAATGATCTATGCTTTATTATTTATGCCTTGATCCCCTTCCCACCAAAAGTGGAAGAATTTACCTGGTTCTATAACTATGTAGGCACCAAACCCACATTTCCTCCTAGAGCATGCACCATCGAAGAATCCCACTCGGTATGTTTTCCAAATGTCTCTCTGTTTGAAAAATCTTGATTTAATGCTATTCTTGCATGGTCCATATTCCTTGAAATATGCAACAATTTTAATGACATCCTCCCTAACTATATTATATTTATTATCAAATATAAGTGCATTTTGATTGCGCAAGATGGACCAAATAATATACAAAGGAAGAAATATGTATATATCATGTGTTTTGAACCAAATTTTGAAACAACACCTCAATGATGGATAATGCAGTAGCGGTACAATGCCAAAAGTGTCCAATATCCCTTCCCAATGTGCTTTTACATAAGGACAGTGCAAAAATATATGAACATTATCTTATGTGTTATTCTTACATAGGAGGCAGATCCACGGACCAGAGTAACCTCTACATTGTAGGTTGTTCCAAGTCAATATTCAGTCTAGGATAGCCAACCGACTGAAACATTCGATTTTATTAGGTATTTTCCCTTTCCATATAACCTGAACCCAGGTTGGAGACTGATTCCCCTTCTCTTCCCTTTGCATTCCATTATATATGTATTTTACCATCGAATTTCCATTTTTGAGGTTACCCCCCATGTCATTCCTAATCATTAAGGGAGATACTTTCATTTATGAGATTATAAATATACACTTCCCATTCCCAAGCATAATCCCCAGGAATCTGTATATCTCGAGCTCGAATCCATGATTGTCAGTGAATACAGTGATCATTATGATAGAAAATTTGTTTCAGGAATATAATCTCTTTATCATGAAGGAAATTAAGGATCTTGAAATATAATGAATGGTTTCCCACCATACATTTTATTGTGTCCAATCCGATCTTGATCTTGGATCCATCCCCTACCTCCCAACGAACAAACCCCATGAGCCAGTGTAACCTCCCAACGAACAAACCCCATGAGCCAGTGTATGTTTTTCATCATACTTTTCCAGATATATGATGAAATATATTTCCTCTTAACCCCTCTAGTAATCCATGTAGTGAAATATTTTCCAAACATATACTTGTCTTTGATGATATGGGACCATATTCCAATGCGAGATACTACCCTCCACATATTCTTAATGATCAGTGCTATGTTGAAGGCAGAAGGATCAATGATACCCCATCCACCTTCCTCATTATGTCTATCAATGAGGGACCATTTTACCAAATGAAACTTCCCAGAAAGTAATGCCATGGACCAAATAAAATGCCTCTTGATAGATTCGATCCTTTTAATAAATTCCCTAGGAAGTAGAAAGAGATGCATCCAATATACCACTATATTTTTTTTTACTACTTTTAACATGATCATTCTACCTCCCATATTCAACCATTTGTGTTTCCAGTAGTCTAGTTTCTTGTGGAACCTTTCTATCAGCCAATCCCAATCCTTGTTGCAATAACTATTTGGCTTTAGGTTAAACTTAGGTATGTGATACCTTAATAAATATGTTTGATTCCCACCTGTTGTGGCCAAAACCACCACCCTATCAAAACTTGCCTTAGCAACGATTTGAATGGGTCCCCTAGAAGTTAATCTTACATCTCTCTGAATGATCTGTTTTACCTGAGGGATTTAGCTCTCTAGGGAGTCAAATCTTCAATTCACAAAAGGTTAAAGCCCCCTTAATAAATCCCTGACATGATTCATCTATAACCTTGTTTAAGCCCTTCATTCATATGCTCATCGAGATTTATTTAACCCACAAAACCTTTCATCGCATCATTATTCTCATCATAGCTCTTTATAGCAAAAATGCTCAAAAACGTGTAAATCCCCTTTTCCACCTATTGCAATCAACACTAAGACTTAGTGTTCACCGTTATCTTCTGGACTTGATGGCAGTGTTAACCCAAATTCATATGTTTTGGGTCTAGAGCCATATTTCATATCGCAATTGGCTGGCTCCCGAGGCTTATATATATATAATATATATATATATATGTATGTATATATAGATATCGCGCGCCACTATATTCCAGACCCGATAGCATTATTAACCATATTCTATATATATCGGTTCCGGAGCCATATCGCATATCGTTATTGGCCAGCCCCAACTCTTACCTATATAAAGGCGCGCCACTGTTTACCGGACTAATGGTTTTATTAAACACGATATATATGTTTCGAGTCGAGGACCCCATCGCCTATCGCTATCGATGGGGTCCAAGACCCCATCGCTTGTCGCTATCAGCGGGGTCTGGGGTCTATATATATGGTGCACCGTAATCACCCGGACAAGACCCCGGACCTCGCTGATGATTATGTAACTAGGAATATAAATTTTCAAGTCCAGCCCAACGGCCAAACTTAGGTTTTCCCTTGTTTTCCCGTGTTCTTTGATAATATGCTAGGGTCGGGGTTTTTTAAGGAGGAGTCTTATGTGGCGAACTCAAAAGGATTATGAACCACGACATATATGTATGTCAGGTCTAGCCAATCGAAAGGCGCAATCGACATAGCTTTAAACCCAAAAACATGGTATGATGTGATGCGATATGGTAGACTTGATAGAGTATAGGCCCCCATATATAATATTTCAAGTCTCGATTTTCGATTTGGCTCTGTGCTTTATGATGATTTTCAATGAAAACCGATTTTTTACTTGCGGGACTTAATTGATGCATGAACTAAAAAAAGGGGCCATTTATTTCACTTTATTCCTCCTGATGTTATAAATGCTTCATGAAGTCAAGATTGGTGTTTTTAAACATTTTTTTCATATTTATATAAGCATGACTCGTGTCTATTATCTCTGCAGACGAGGAGTAATGGATGCATAAGCAGATCCAGAGAACTCATATATGCGGGTGTGTTCTGTTGAAAGAGTCGGCCTTTGACATCCTCGACCGGTTTCCAGGTTTTGCCTGTGTATTCCGAAAGCAAAACTACCCTAGATCTCATCATGAAGAGATGACACACAGTCATCCTCTTCTAATCAACATCTATTCATTTCCCCAAGAAATGAAGTGCTCCAGTGACAGAAAATGCCCACTATGTGTTAGCAGTGACACTAATTGTTCTACATCTATGTATTATGGTTTGTATATCGAAGAGAACAAGGGGAAGGCAAAAGGGTTAAGGGAACACCGAGAGTAATTTCCATCTGCATTAATATTCCCTATGGATAGGAGAAAAGGACTTTTTGTTTGGCATGAAACAACTTTGATTTATTATGAATAAGGGAGACTATTTTGGTTCAATGAGGAGCCTTTTTATTTCAAATTTAAGATCCTTTTCTTTCATGCGTTTTGAGACAGGATGTTTATTGATGGCATAAATGCAAATGTGTTTTGTTTTTGTGCAATTTGATAACAATATAGCTTATAATTAGCCTTGTTTGTCTGAATGTAATTCTTCATCATAGTTAGTTCATAAGCAGCCCCTAATTCGAAACTATGTTGGACATCAATTTCAAGCTTTCCTTCCATAAATGGAATGTGTATTCCTATATGAATGATTGGATTGCAATTAAGAATTAATACAGCCTCGTTCTTATGTGAACCAGTAATTGGTTCATTTAGACTTGGAATTCATATATGATGTTTAACCTCTCTTTGTCATGCTCTTATAGGATAGATTAGGATAGTTAGGACATAGACTAGAGTAGTTAGAAGAAGTGTAGATATGATTCAATACATAGTGGTTAGCTGTTTTTATTTTGTTAATGTAATTGAAGCCTTCTTCCCATAAGCAATCTTTCAACTCATTTAATAGTTTACAGGGGTTCCTTAAAACCCATTGAAACTAGCCATTCCAAACGAAAGAAGGTCTAATTGGGGCTTGCGATCGGGTTAGTTCCCTTTGTTAGTATAGCGAAATTTGTCCATGTCAACAAATTGGCACTAGAAGGAGGGCTTGAACTGCCATCCACAGTTTTTTAAGATTCCATCTATAAATTCCCCACATGGATTTAGAAGGATTAATGTATGGATCGTAGAGGTCGAAAATATAATTCCACCCATTTGAAAGAGCCTCATTTCAAAGAAATAGAGACCCTTCTATGTCCTATTTCTGGGTCACCCAACGAAGAGAGACTGTGGGAGTACCCTATCACTCAGGAACAACTAGTCAGAAGACTTACTCGGGCTTACGCTGATTCCTTATCACAGCTCCTTATCTTTCATTATTTACCTCCAACATCAAAAATAAAGCCAAGGGTCTATCACATAAACGAAGAGACATTTGCAGCCCCTTATCTTGAAGATATTTTGCTTGATCCTTTGTAGAGTATCGACTCTCCTTGGGCAGAAATTCCTGAGGATTCCCTTTCTGAAGGAAATCCCTGGCCTGATTTGGAAATTCCTAATGAAGAAACCCTCAACCAGAACCTCCATATCCATAACATGGCTAACGTTCCTCCTTCGGGTGGGAATCAACCTCTACTTCCCCCTCCGGGTGGGAATCAGCCTCCACCTCCTCCAGGAGCACTCCCTCCTTACCTTGCACAAGATGTCGTAGTGGTACCTGGGCAGCAGCATCCCTTACCCAAGAATGCAAAAAGAGTATTGCCTAAATTCAACCATGAGTGGGGAGATACGGATGATAATCACATTCATTCTTTCTTCCCAGTCATGTGCATGTTCGGGGTAGCCGATGAGGATGTACATCGCTTGCTTCCTTTTACTCTGATTGGTTCGGCTTCCACCCGGTACTTCAGCTTGAGAATAGGATCAATCACCTCATCTGCCTTTCAGCAAGCTTTCTTAGACAAGTTCGACAACGACAAAATGCTTGCAGCCTTAGTTTTAGAGCTATCCCATTTGAAAATGGAAAACAAAGAAAGGGTCAAGGATTTTAACATCTGATTCAATACTTTTTTCAACAAAATCTCAGCTACCGCTAGACCCACCGAAGAGGTGCTCATGGAATTCTACATCTCTACTCTCCCTGTCCCTACTGCGATGTGGGTCAAGAGAAGTAACGAACAAACCTTACAAGGTGTTATCGATAAAGCAATAAAAGTTGAGAATGAAATGATCAGTCTCACAACATGTCACCATACGACTAAAGGAAAGAAAGCCTCTCAATCATCCAAGAAGAGTAGTGGGAATGATAACAAAGTGGCTGAGGGTAAAGAAAGGGACACCACAAATGTGGAAGGTTTTCATTGGATCATTAAGAAATTGACAAACACAGTCATAGATATGAAAATGAATTCTGGAGAGAGTGGAGGAGAGTATAACAACAGAAAACCCTTCAAACCTTTCTTTTGCAAGAAGGAAGATGGTGGTCATGGTCAACTTGTGTTGCCTACTCCACCCAATGAAGGGAATCTAAATATGAAAGAGCTGGTTCTTATCGGGTCGCTCCTTAACAAAGAAGAATCTTTAGTGGAGCTGGAGCCAGAACAAGAAAGTGAGGAAGAATACCAAGTGTAGGAGCCCTTGGATGAGGAGTCTCAAATCAACATACTGTGGGATTTCTATACAAATGAAAATGATGATGACAAAGGAGATAGTATGGCAGAAATCCACACTAATGAAACCCACACATGAAATAAGGGGCCACCGGTAGGTGTGATGAAACCTATAGACTGGACAAAGAAAGATGTTCACCCTCTAAAGGCACCCACTCCCAAAGTCCCTGTTGAGAAGGCTAGGCCTACTAGTCAGTCCAAGAATACCCCAATTGCAAACCACCCAGAGAAAGATAATAAATCCCCCACTGCAACAAAGGCGACTCAAAATGGTAAACTCCCACCTAAGAACAACAAAACTGGTATGTTTAATCTGCCCTATCCTATTTGTAACATTGATTACAACATTGTGGATGATCTTAAGAAATCCAAGGCTAATATCACATACTTTGATTTGCTAAAATTAACACATCAAAGAGATCTTCTCCTGAAAGCTATGAATGAGCATAACTACAAAACTCCCACCATCCCAAGCAGCCAAACCTAGAAGTCAGTGTCCAAACCTGTTAGTACTTCTAGTACAGCCCAAATACCATCATCTATGGAAGCCACTTTGTCTAAAATGAATCAAAAGACCTAAGATGTTAGTGCAACCATGATAGGGAGGAAATCAAAATCCATGACTCCACCTTTCCTTATCACATTTGAGATCCTCAACATGAACGTACATAATTTCTTGGTAGATTATGGTGCCTCGTCCACTGTGATGCCTTATGCTGTTGCCAAAAGACTACATGCGATACCTGAGAAAACTAGGACTTGAATTATGCAATTAGACAGGACAAATGTGAAAGTGACTGGGGAACTAAAAGATGTGTTGATTCGGATGGCTGCTAAACCATAATACACACCAGTCATTGATATAGTGGTAGTTGATATACCTGAGGCTTATGGAATGTTGCTTTGTAGGGATTGGTTAGCAAAACTCAAAGGATATTTCTCAACTAATTAGTCCCATCTCTTGCTACCTCAGAAGGGAAAAGGTGATATGCTGAGAGTTGATCAAGAAAGATACATGAAGTATGTGGTAACAGAACTGAATGGTCCCAATGAACCTGTAATGTTTACCAACTCCATCCTTGGGAACTATAGTTTCAATGTTATGTTATAGAAACCTGTTTTGGAGAATTCCATGCAGAAACAGTTGAAGAAACTTTGGCATACACACAATTGGAAGTTCCCTCCCATAATCCAACTAATGAACTATCCTGTATTATAGTAGATGATAGGACTAATTTCGTAGATAGTAATTCAATTGATGTAACATAAGATTCTATATTTTGGACACTCTATTTTGATGGCTCTAACTGCCTTGAAGGTGCAGGTGCTGGGAGAATTCTCATTGACCCACAAGGAAACCAACATTTGATGACCAACTGGTTGGAGTTTACATGCACCAACAATATAAGAGAATATGAAGGCTTGCTACAGGGCCTGAAGAAAGCCATTGATATGAAGGTAAAAAATCTTAAAGTTTTTGGTGACTCACAGATAATCATGGATCCAGTAAGGAAAAGGATACATTGCAATTCACCACACCTAGTAAGGTACCAGCATGAGGTATGGAGCTTAATTGACAGTTTTTATTCTTTTAATATCACATACATACCCCAAGGGAAAAACCAAGATGCTGATTTGATGGCTAGTATGGCTACTAAACTTTTTCCTTATTTTAGACTGAAGAAAAACAAATGTTCTATTGAATTGATCTTCAGACCATCTGTGCCTAATAGCATCTCAAATTGGCAGGTGTTTGAAGATGACGAGCAAATCCTTGAGTTCTTGCACTGTGAGAAGACTTTCAAAAATGTAGTCATTGATGAAAAGGAGCATGACAGGCTTATCAATGAGAGGGAAGATGAGGAAAAGGATCAACCCAATGTGATTCCCAAGTCAGTTGTTAAGATGGAGCACTTGTATGACTTGCATGATAAATTCAAGAAGCCGACTAACTGCAAAATACATAGTTCATCTATGAAGTCTGAATCGGTCAACCTGGGAACCAAGGAAGACCCAAAAAGTCAATCTGGGCTTGGGGTGTTCTCCACAAGAAACAACTACGTTTGTCAAGCTGTTTAAAGAATACAAGGATGTCTTTGCATGGACATATGGAGACTTAAAAACCTTTGATACCAGTGTCATGCAGCATGTAATTCCTTTGGAAAAGGAGGCTAGGCCCTACCAACAAAAGCTTCGTAAGATGCATCCAAGCCTAGAACCATTGGTGAAGAAAGAATTAAACAAAATGTTGGATGCTAAAATCATCTTTCCTGTCAGACACACATGTTGGGTAGCCAATCTCGTGCCAGTGAGAAAGAAAAATGGAGACATCAGGTTGTGTACTGATTTTAGAAACTTGAACAAAACATCGCAAAAGGATAACTATCCTATCCCTTCTATGGAACACATTCTTCAGTGTGTTTCTGGGTTTGAAATGTTGTCCTTGTTAGATGGATTCTTAGGATATAATCAAGTGCTAGTAGCTAATGGGGATCAACTTAAGACAACCTTCAACACTAAATGGGGCACCTACGCATATCGTAAAATGCCTTTTGGACTTATTAATGTGGGCACCACATTTCAGAGAGCTATGGACATAGCTTTCCAAGGGTTGATTAACAGAGCAGTAGTGGTTTACATAGATGACATCATTGTGTATTCATATCACAGAAGGGATCACATTTATCACCCGAAACAGATTTTTGAAAGGTGTCGAAGGTATGGAATATCGTTGAATCCCAGGAAGAGCATATTTTCAGTCACAAAGGGGAAACTACTAGGTCATATCCTCTCTAAAGAAGGGATTGATATTGATCCTAAAAGAATAGAGACTATCATGAGAATACACCCCCTGCAAATAAAAGAGCAATGCAATCTTTCTTTGGGAAGATCAATTTCATTTGGAAATTTGTCTCAGGTTTCACTGAAATAGTGCACCCCATGCAGCTAATGAAGAAGAAAGGAGTTTTGTATAAGTGGAGCGATGAAGCCAAGAAAACATTTCAGCGAATCAAGGAAGCCATTGCTAAAGCTCCCGCATTGGTCAGCCCCAATTTTGGAAAGGAATTCTTCTTATACACTTTTGCTTCTGATGTTTCATATGCTACAATACTCACTCAAAAAAATAACGAAGGACATGATGTCCCTATTTCTTATAGGAGCTCTAATCTCCAAGGGGAAAAACTCAACTACCCAGACATGGAGAAACAGGGCTTTGTGGTTTTCAAGGCCATAAAAACATTTACACCCTTATCTACTAAAGGTCGGGAGCAAAGTAATCGTTCCCCATCTTGTTGTAAGAGCCCTCTTCATGCAGAAGGAAATGGGTGAATGGAGAGGGAACTGGATAACTGCTCTTCAAGAGTTCGACCTTGAGATTAAGCCAGCACAGATAGTTCAAGGGCAGGGACTTTGCACACTAGCAGCAGAAGCCTTGGCGGATAAAGGGGAATCCAAAGAACTAGAAATGCACAACAATGCAATATGCACAAATGGAATTCATGGAGGAGCCCCTATGGATTAATGAAGCGCTGATGTATGAGTGCGAAGCGTCGGAAGCCTTTCTGGATCTTGAGTCGTGGTACTACGACATACTTTTCTATCTAATGTAGGGATCATGTCTTGAGCACATGGATGCATCGCAAAGGAGAGAACTCAGATTGAAACCTAATCAGTATCATTTTGCCAATAACATATTATACAAAAAAAATTATGATGGAATCTAGCTGAGTGTTTGGAAAAGGATGATGACAACCATGTATTGAAATAAATGCATGACGGCCCAACACGTGGTCTCTACGGTGGAGAGGCCACTGCTCACAAAATATTAAGAGCCAGATATTATTGGCCCACAGTGTTCAGAGACTTGCACGCTTACACCCGGAAACGCAAGGCATGTCAAACTGCCACAGGATGAGAAATAAAGCTAACCATTCCCCTCAGGCCCGTTATGGTCTATCGCCTGTTCCAGTAATGGGGCCTAGATGTCATAGGCGAGATCACTCCAAACTCTTCACAACAGCATAAATACATACTCATAACGACCGACTACTTCACCAGATGGACCGAAGCCATCCCGCTTTGGAAGGTAAATGAAGATGAGGTAATATCATTCGTTGAGAAATTCATTATCAACAAGTATGGCATCCCTGATGCTCTCATATTTGATAATGCTTCTTACTTTTCATCACTGAAATTTAATGAATTTTCTATTGATAAATCAATCCACATAAGGTATCATGCAAACTATTACCCCCAGTGAAATGCAGTTGCAGAGTCCTCAACTAAGAACCTCATATGCATAATCCGTAAGTCTGTCGCAGACAACCAAAGGAACCGGCACAACACTCTAACAAGTGCCCTTTGGGCAGATAGGGTCACCCCAAAAGTGGCCTTAGGAAACTCCCCATACTTCCTCGTCTATAGACAGGAAGCCATCCTGCCTCCCAACATTACCCTTCCCTCTTTACAGCTCTTCCAAGCTTCAAGAGGAACCCCCTCTGCCTTACTTCAAGAGAGGATCAAACAACTAATGAGGTTGGAGGAATTGAGAGATAAAGCTATAAATAAATTTAGGAATCACCAAATGATTATAAAAATATGGTTTGATCATCATGTCGTAGGAGATGAAGACTTCCAAATAGGAGAGCTAGTCCTGAAATGGGACAAGTTGAGTGAGCCAAAAGGTAAACACATGAAATTCCAACACTTATGGTTGGGCCTGTTCCAAGCTGTGGAAAAGATTGGACAGGGAACTTACAGATTGAAAACCTTACAAGGAGAAACTGAAAAACTCCCTGTTAGTGGCCAACATCTCAAAAGATACTTCGAGTAGCCACCACATGGTGGTTACCTCCTGAGTAGGTTAGGATCTATTTTATTTTGCTATTAGTTTAGTCACATTTCCACCTTTCCTTTCTCATTTTTCTGCAAAGTTCATTTTCCTTTTGTTTTGAATTACAGTCCCTTTCATCCAACTGATTCCGGTCCTCCAATCTCATTTTTACCTTTTCAGATTGCACTCATTCACCACCATCAGCCTTTACTTTCCTCATTAACTTGCTAGTGAGTCTGTTGATTCTAAATCCATCATTACCTTGCAAATCAAACAAATTTTCAATAAGCCCATGAGAATTTGTAAATCAAAGGTGGAATTCAAACCAAAGCCACTTATTGGCATCTGTTGGGAACTAGGTGAGATCTGTTGATAACTTGGATATCTGGAGCATGTGGGGGCATCTTTATAAAACAAAAAATGTGTAACTATAGCTGGTCTGGCATGGAGGAACATTGCATTTTAAATAAATCCCACTCAGACCTAGCCTATACTTGCCTGTAAAGTTTACCGTCAATCTCCATTGGTCCCATCCACCACACTAAATTGTAGAATACCTATTATCTACAAGTAAACCTCCTTTCATGGGTTAAGATCATTGTCATATACCCTGTGGCAAATCCAATTGTGCTCTAGTCCTTTTGCCTGAAACTAGAAGGACTCATTAAAAAAAAATGGAATGTCAAGTCCTTATACCAATCTGGAAGGACAACTTGTTTGGGAAGCCGATTAGAGTAGGGACTGTTGTTGGGCTTAGAGTACCGGTTGACACAGCAAGCCCAACCTTGCTTAAGAGGTTTAAAAATATGGCAATATCCATGACTGCGCCCCATTCAATCATATGAAAATAAAGCACTGAAATTCTTGTATAAAGTGCAGATAAACATATCTACATCAAGTTTGATGAACAATAAAGAGTTAAGGTACACACCTAAATAGGTATTGACAGAACAGTGATGGCTCCAAAAGGATTTTTGAAAGTGGGAAACAGGTAAAGGAAGGTCAATAAACCCTATAACACTGCCATTGGAGAATTCTTGTCAAAAACCTATCAGTAAGTAGAAGCTATTTGTCTCTATCCCACCTGAAGCAATTAATGTTGAAGTGGAACCCATGCTTGTCCATCTATATAGTTTGCATTTCAAGTTTATCTTAACACCCTGATGTTCTATTGATCCAAGGTTTACTTGGAAATAGAGATAAATGGTTCGCCCAATGGTTCACCATTTGTTGTGGCCACAACCACCACCCTATCAAAACTTTCCTTGTCAACAATTTTGAATGGGTCCCCTAGAAGTTAATCTTACATCTCTTCGAATGATCTTTTTCACCCAAGGGATTTAGCTCTCTGGGGAGTCAAATATTCAATTCACAAATGGTTAAAGCCTTCTTCATAAATCCATCGCATGATTCATCTATAACCTTGTTTAACCCTTCATTCATATGCTCATCGAGATTTATTTTACCCATAAAACCTTCCATTGCATTAGTATTCCCGTCATAGCTCTTTATAGTGGAAATGCTCAAAAATATGCATAAATCCCCTTTTCCGCCTATCGCAATCAACACTAAGACTTAGAGTTCACCATTATCTTCCGAGCCCAACGACACTATTAACCCAAATTCATATATTTCAGGTCTGGAGCCATATCGCATATTGCAATTAGTGGGGTCCCGAGGCTTATATATATGGCGCGTTACTATACTCCGAACTCGATGACATTATTAACCTTGTTCTATATATATTAGGTCTGGAGCCATATCACATATCACTATCGGCCAGGCCCAACTCTTATATATATAAAGGTGCACCACTGTTTACCGGACCTGATGGTTTTATTAAACATGATATATATGTTTCAGGTCTGGGACCCGATTGCTTATCGCTATCGGCGGGGTCCAGGTTCTATATATATGGGGCACCGTAATCACCCAGACCTGTCGATGATTATAGAGCCAGGCATGTAAATTTTCAAGTCTGGCCCATTGGCGAGACTCAGGTTTTCCCTTGTTTTCCCGTGTTCTTTGATAATATGATGGGGTTGGGGTTTTTCAAAGAGAAGTCTTATGTGGCGGACCTGAAAGGATTATGAACCATGACATATATGTATGTCGAGTCCAACCAATCGAAAGGCACAATTAGCATAAGCTTCAGCCCAAACCATGGCATGATGCGATGCAATATGGCAGACCCGATAGAGTATAGGTCCCCATATATAATATTTCAAGTCCAGATTTTCGATTCGGCTCTGTGCTTTACGATGATTTTAAATGAAAACCAAGTTTTTGCTTGCTGGACTTAGTCAATGCGTGAATTAGAAAAAGGGGCCAATTCTTTCACATTTATTCCTCCTAATGTTATAAATGCTTCATGAAGGCATGATTGGTGTTTTTAAATTTTTTTATCATATTTATATAAGTATGATTGGTGTCTGTTATCTCTACAGGCAAGGAGTAAAGGATGCATAAGAGGATTCATAGGACTCATATATGCGGGTGTGTTCTATTGAAAGAGTTGGCCTTTGGCATCCCTGGTTAGTTTCCAGGTGTTGCCTATGTATTCCAAAAGTGAAACTAACCCATATCTCATCATGAAGAGATGACACACAATCATCCTCTTCTAATCAACATCTATTCATTTCCCCAGGAAATGAAGCACTCCAGTGACAGAATATGTGTCAGCGTGACAGATTGTTCTACATCTGTGTATTCCAGTTTGTATATTGAAGAGAACAACGGGAAGGCAAAAGGGTTAAGGGAAGACCGAGAGTCATTTCTAGTTGCATTAATATTCCCTTTGGATAGGAGAAAACGGATTTTTGTTAGCAGGAAACAACTTTGATTTATTATCAATAAAGGAGACTATTTTGGTTAAATGAGGAGCCTTTTTGTTTCAGATTTAAGATCCTTTGCTTTCATGTGTTTTGAGACAGGATGTTGATTGATGGCATAAATGCAAATGCATTTTTTTTGTGCAATTTGATAACCATACAACTTATAATTAGCCTTGTTTGTCTGAATGTAATTCTTCATCATAGTTAGTTCATAAGCAGCCCCTGTTTCGAAACTACATTGGACATCAGTTGCAATCTCTTATTTCATAAATGGAATGTATATTCCTGTATGAATGATTGGATTGCAATTAAGAATTAATGCAGCCTCGTTCTTATGTGAACTAGTAATTAATTCATTTAGACTTGGAATTCATATATGATATTTAACCTCTCTTTGTCATGCTCCTGCAGGATAGATTAGGATAGTTAGGACATAGACCAAAGTAGTTAGAAGAAGTGTAGATAGGATTCAATACATAGTGGTTAGCTATTTTTATTTGGTTGATGTAGTTGAAGCCTTCTTCCTAGAAGAAATCTTTCAACTCATTTAACAGTTTACGGGGCCCCTTAAAACCAGTTGGAACTAGTCATTCCAAACGAAAGTAGGTCTAATTGGTGTTTGCGATCGGGTTAGTTCCCTTTGTTGGCATAGTGAAATTTCTCTATGTCAACACAACCCCAAAGAGTAAAATCAAGTCCTTAATATTCGTACCTTCAATTCCATAATGTATGAGAATAGATTTCGGTCGATTCATACATAATCTTGATGTTGCACCAAAGGATTTTATGATGTTATGTATTGTTGTCCATTCATAAATGATAGCCTATCCTCTGAATAGGAGGTCATCTACAAACATAAAGTGTGTGATGTCAATCTGTCTAGATACTCTAACTCCAAAAATTATACCTTGAACTCCAGCATCCCATACTTTTCTACTTAGACTTTCAATAACAAAGAGGAACAACAATGGAGATAGTGCGTCGTCTCAATCCCTAGTGTGCCAAGAAGAAAAGGGAAGGAAGTCCATTTATGATGATAGTGAAACTCGTGGTCTTGATGCAAGCCATATTCTAGAAAATATTTCATGGGGACATATATGCTTTGATCAAGAACAATTTTAGAAGTTCCGAGTCAATGTAGTCATATGCCTTGGTCAATTCCACCTTGAGAAGGAAATACTTAATATTCCTGGTTTTTATGGAGTGCAACATATCCTGAGAAATACCAATTTCTTCTTGAATTTGTCTGCCCTCGACAAACTCAAATTGTTCCATAGTAATATGTTTAGATAGAATCAGTTTCAGCGTTTGAGAAATAAGTTTAGAGATCAATTTATACATGGTTTTGAAAAGGAATAATAGGCCTAAAATCTACAAAAGGTTGGGGATTTTCCTTCATAGGAATGAGATCAATAAATTTGCCATTGAGAGACCCCAGAATAAACCCATTTTTCCTTTATTCCTTAGCTACCGCCAATATATCTGGAATCACCAGTTTAGAGAAATGTATAAACATTTCTAACCCCCAACCATATGGTCTTTGGCTCTCATCCTTAGCACTATCTCACATCATCTCAATCATCTCCTATTTAGTGACGGATCAACTGAAATTATTGTTATCTTCCACCGAAAACATTTCCAGGATGTGAGAAATAAATGTTGACTGAGAGAGTAAGTCATCTTCTTGATCCATATAGTGACTCTTGAAATGAGAGATAACCATGTGTTCCAGAGAATATTTTGAGGAAAGGATATTACCCACAACATCCCGATAGTCCTGATGGAGTTTATGTTATTTCTGATATTCAACTGGCCATGAAAATATTTCATGTTCTTATCCCCTACTTGTACCCATAAAGCCTAACTTTCCATCTAAATGTATGCTTCCTAGTTCAACAGAATTAAATTTCTAATGCCTTCCAACTCAATAATATTGTCCCTATATGTATCCTAGAAATATACAGGGTTGAAAGGATCATTAGAAATTCTGATAGGATGATCAATGTCTAGAAGAGTTTTAATTTGCTCTCTTATTTTATCCAAAATCCACAAATGATCTTCCCTTTTTAACAACAAAATCTTAGTGGATATGGCTAACAAATAGTCTGTAAAGGCAAGAGGCAATGGCCTTTTCCAACAAAGTTAACCAATTTCTTGAAATCCTTCATTTGCAACCTTCTTGGATTAAATTTAAAAGGGTATGTTCTCCTCAAGTGCTCCTCACCCCATGATAGCATTATTGGCATATGATTAGAGATGGTGGTGAGCATAATCAATGATTCCATGTTAGATAGATTATTGTAAAGAGATTAGCTCACCAAAAATCTATCAATCCTATTAGATATTCCCTCCCAACCGGTGTGCCCATTCCGCCATGTAGGACCTAAGGGATCTGGTGCAATGTCAACCAATGCATGTCCCTTCATCATGTCTATGAAGTATGTAGTTAAAGCATCCTCTCACACCTTGTTACCCCACATATTTGACTGCCCCAAAGAAAAGTTCTGATCCTTAGTGATAATAAGCGAACTCAACCCTAGAAGTCTTGATTTAGCCACCTGGTCCCAATAGATTCTACGTCCAGTATAAGGTGAATAAGAATTAATAATCCTTATTCTTTGGATCTACCCAAACTTATACCCAGATAATATGATACTTGCATATGAAATTTATAGCTTCAGTTTATAGATGTTTGGGTTCCACATCACCCCCAATCCCACCGGAATTTCAATGGCATCAGATGCACAACAGAGAGTATTGCCTCCCATGCTTTCTCACGCTCTATCATGGTTTCTTGAAAAAGTATCATAGAAAGGTTATATGAATGAAGAAAACCCTAAAGAGAGCAGATTTTATGCTGTGCTCCCAACCCCCAGACATCCATGGAGATAATGGTCATGGTGGAACCCCGTGGTTGGGTGTATCACCTCTAAGGACCCAAGTATGATGGACATCAGTAATAGAAATCTGCGCAGTATTATAAGTACTATCTATGCTAAAAGGATCACCTCTAGAATCCGGATGTGAGGATGGGGATAACACAATGTTATTGAAATCAGTAACCTCTTTATATCTAGAAGCCCTCTTTCTGTGATGTGTGACATTTTTTC
Organism: Pinus taeda; assembly: GCA_000404065.3. Classification (NCBI taxonomy): domain Eukaryota; kingdom Viridiplantae; phylum Streptophyta; class Pinopsida; order Pinales; family Pinaceae; genus Pinus; species Pinus taeda. Next base: position 83,563 of record APFE030707753.1, read on the forward strand.
GAGAAGACAGCCCAAATGGGGTCACAGGATTCTAGAAAAAATTTCTCTTTATGGTCAAAGGTTCAAGGGTCTCAACAAAACCGATCGCGGATTCGAGCTCTCTATGAAGAAAGAGAGTAGATGGAGGTGGATCATTACTTGGAGGAATGGAAGTGGTTGTGAGCCCACCTGCTTGACCATGTGAAGCATGCGATGGAGAGTAAGTCACCTGGAAAATAAGAGGAGAAGGGATAGTCTCAGGGTGTTTACATGGGACCTTAGTTTCCAGAGAAACTAATTGTTCAGCATAAACCATAGGGATTGGTTAACAAGCCATCCTCGCCAGTGAGGTAGTAGCAGTGTGATCCAAAAAATTAGGCTTCATATAATTATGACCCAAAGAAATGTAATTTTGTGAAAAGGGTACACAAAAATATAGGAAATGTTCAACATATTCATTATAGAGGGCTGGAATACCTGGAGATTCATTGAAATTATAAGCCAGGTTGTAAGTCAATACTCCATGAGTGAATCCCAAAGTCATTCCCTAAGTAGTTAATCCATGGACCTAATCCTCCCTACGAGTTGAAATACGTGTAGTGAAAACCCTTGAGCCCCACATGCAAAGATCATGTTTTGTCAAACCGAAGCATGATGCAATGAGGTGGTCGGTCTCGTGATAATGTAGGCACCTGTATGGCACCCCTAGTAATCAATAGCCAGAGCAAATGAGAAGATGCTCCATTTAATCTCCAAGTCAGCTATTAATCCTCTACCCAATCCACCTCGACCAACACCCATGCCATACTCTTATCGAGTTGCCCAAAAGAGCCCTCACCCCAGTAGTAAAATATCCCAATCCTATTAGAAATGTTAGTGATCACACCGACATTCCACAACTCAAGAGGAAGCCTCGACAGCTTTTCCCAAATGCAATTCCTTCATGGCGCCTCTATGAAAGGGTCAAAACCCGCTTTCCATTGTTGCATGATCAGAAGCCTTCTACCCTTCACTCACGATTCCTTCAATATTTGGTCTGCATCCTTGAAGTTCAAGAAATGGAATACTACCCATCCGTTAAATTGAATACCTACGTTGGGTTGGTATTTCAATAGAGGAAACCATAATTCTTCTGACCATAATTTCATTTGTTCACCCAACATGTGAAGGTGATACCACCTCCCAACTAACACCTTGTGCCTTAGGCATACAAAATATATAATTTTGCAGTTACTCTAAGATGAGAAATAAAATCAAAAGAAACGAAGCTTATGTTCATCAAAACATTTCCTTAGCATTCAAACAAATACAGGGACTAAACATAATCACACAAACTGCTATATTAAATCTTGAGAAAATCAAGTTCCCTGTTGGAAAATTCGATTAGCTATATAACCAATTTCTCCCTTTTTCGCATGGTAGATTTCTGAGATTGAATCGCTGATGTTTGTATCTAGGGACTATCAATCCTATTTGAGAATGATGTGATCAAATCATCAACTCTGTTGTTGGTTTGCATTATAGTGCACAAAAAATTATCCATTTCAGTTAACAGTTTCCTTCCATTACGATTTGTTTCATTAATAACTAGAATTATGTTATTTCGTGTGTTTCTCGAGTGTCTACTTTTCCCACGATCTACAGTAAGTATATATTTCAATATCATAGGGATTTTTCATGATCCTTTCCGAGTGTTTTGTTGCGAAGGCAGAGGAGAAAAAAAAAAATAATTCACCCATAAATCACATGAGTTGCAGCTCTTCTATTGATTTCACAAAACATGATACTTACAATGAATCTGATGAAGGGTATTTATCCTTTTCCAAATAGCGACTTGCCTAAAATATCTTGACATGCAACCACACACTAAAAGTCAATTATCACTTAACTTGACTTGACTCAACACTCAATCACTCAATTACTCAGTTAACTGACTCTCTAAGTTTAGCCAATTCCTCATGCATGAGTAATTATCTTATTTTAACAGTCCCCCTTAATTACGATTGCTAAACTAAAACATGACTCATGACAACTCAAACATGCATGCTGGTCTATGTCTCAGCTAGGCTTACAACACCCATGTTTCTTCTATGAAACTCAAACACATCTTTTGCTAATGACTTAGTAAATATATCAACGAATTGATCACTAGATTTACAAGGCTTCAAGTAAACTTCTCCATTGCTCACAAGTTCTCTAATAAAGTGATATATAGTATCAATATGCATGCTCTTTTGATGAAACACATTATTCTTGGATAGTGAAAACACTGAGGTGTTATCACAATATATTGTTTTTGATCCTTGTTGTTTCTGCTTGAGTCCATCAAATACTCTTCTTAACCACACTGCTTGACAGCTACTATTGTTGATACTACATATTTTGTTTCTATTAACGAAAGTGTCACAATGGGCTGCTTCTTAGATGCCCATGAAATCACACTTGAACCAAGATAGAACACAAAACTAGAAGTGCTCTTCCTATCATCCAAACTGCTTGCAAAATCACTATCTGTGTACCTAATCAAATATTTATTTTATGTGGTTGCATACATTATGCCACAATCTCTAGTTCATGTTATGTATCTCAGAATTCTTTTTCCCACACTCCAATGTGTGTCTTTTGGAGACTCCATAAATATGGAAATCAAACTCACTCCTTGCATGATATTCAGTCTTGTAGCTGTGAGATACATGAGGCTACCAACCAATATTTTGAATAGAGTTGGATTGACATTTGATCCTTCATCATCCTTGATTAACCTTGTACCTGTTGCAACTAGTGTAGGGACAGGTTTGCAATTCTCCATCCTAAATCTTTTCAACAAATCTTTGGCATATTTATTTTGACAAATAAAAATTCCTTTTTCAGATTTCTCAACTTCTATGCCAAGAAAATATTTCATGAGACCAAGATCTGTGATCTTAAATTCTTTCATCATGGCTGCTTTAAATTCATCTATCTCAAAATCACCTATAAAAATCATGTCATCAACATATAAGTAAACAATCATAATATTGTCATCCTCATTTAACTTTGTGTACAAGATAGGCTCAATGTGGCTTCTGCAAAATCCATTCTTGATCATGTAGTTGTCGATTATGCTATACCAAGCTCTAGGAGCTTGCTTCAGTCCATAGAGCGCTTTCTTCAACCTGTAAGCTTTATCTTTGTTACCTTCAACTTCATAACCTAGAGGTTGCTACACATAAATTTCTTCTTCTAGAATTCCATTCAAGAAGGCTGATTTCAAATCCATCTGATATAATTTCCACTTGTTCTGATTCGTTGTGGCTAGAACATCTCTTACAGTATCCAATCTGGGTACCGCAGTAAGCATTTTTTCAAAATCTATTCACAGTTTCTGCTAGAATCCTTTCGCTACAAGTCTAGCTTTAAATCTATCAATTTCACCTTTCTCATTCAAATTTGTCTTGTACACCCACTTTACACAAATGAGATTTTTGTCCTTTGGTAAATCAACCAAAACCCATGTATCATTCTTTTCAATAGCTTCAATTTCTTCATCCATGGCTTGTGCGGAATTTTCATTTCTGATTTCTTCTTCAAATGAATAAGGTTGGAATGACAACAATAAAAAATTTGAACTAACATCCAAATCATCATAAATATATTTCAGACTTCTCATCTTTCTCTTACCATTGCTTGATTCATCACCTGATTGATTGTTATGAGAATCTCGATCTGTTGATCTACTTGAAGATCCATGTTGTTCAAAAATCTTATAGCCATGAGATACATGAGGCTGCCAACCAATCTTTTGAGTAGAGTTGGATTGGCATCTGATCCTTCATTAGCATTGCTTAACTTTGTATCTATTGCAACATGTGTAGGGACAGGTTTGCAATTTTCCATCCTAAATATTTTAAGCAAATCTCTAGCATATTTATTTTGGCAAATAAAAAATATTTTTTTCAGATTGCTCAACTTCTATGCCAAGAAAATATTTCATGACACCAAGATCTATCATCTCAAATTATTTCATCACGACTTCTTTAAACATCTAGCTCAAAATCCCATGTATAAATCATGTCATCAACATATAAGTAAACAATCAAAATCTATCCATGCTCATTTACCTTTGTGTACAAGGTAGGCTCAATGTTGCTTCTAGAAAATCCATTCTTAATCATGTAGTTGTCGATTCTGCTATACCATGCTCTAGGTGCTTGCTTGAGTCCATAGAGCGCTTTCTTTAACCTATAAACTTTATCTTCTTTACCTTCAACTTCATAGCTTGGAGGATGCTACACATAAATATATTCTTCTAGAATTCCATTCAAGAAGGAAGGTTGATTTCACATGCATCTGATATACTTTCCATTTGTTTTGAGCTATTCTGGCTAGAACTGTTCTTATAGTATCCAATCCGGCTATTGGAGCAAATGTTTCTCCAAAGTATCTTCCTAGTTGCTATGATAACCTTCTCCAAAGTCTGTCAATTTCACCTTTCTCATTCAACTTTGTCTTTTACACCCATTTTACACCAATGAGGCTTTTTTCCTTTGGTAAATCAACCAAATCCCATGTATCATTCTTTTCAATAGCTTCAATTTCTTCGTCCATGGCTTGCACCCAAATTTCATCTCTAATTTCTTCTTCAAACGAAGAATGCTGGAATGACAACAATACAAAATTTGAACTAACATCCAAATCATCATAAATATCTTTCAGAATTCTCATCTTTGTCTTACCATTGCTTGATTCATCACCTGACTGATTGTTAGGAGAATCGCGATCTGTTGATCTACTTGAAGATCCATGTTGTTCAAAAATCTTAGGGTCCTTGTTGTTGTGTCTCTGTTTGGTGACTTCATATGTGATTCTTGCTACTCCTTTTCTTCTACATCATCTTCTTCCATCAGTGGCACTTGTGCATCAACTGTTTTGTCTATACTACCATTCCACGACTCTTGTTCTTTGAACACAACATCTCTGTAAATTATGGTCTTCTTGGTGACAGGGTTATACAATTTGTAATCTTTTGATTGCTCAATATAACCAATAAATATGCATTTTTCACTTGTATCATCTAGTTTTCCTCTTAGTTCTTTAGGCACATATGCATAAGCTACACATTTTGAAACATGGTAAGGTTGCAACCTGTAACCTGGCTCTTTGCTAGGCCCACCAACGGTATAATGTACTGAATATTATTGTAAGGTGCATTATAATTCAATTATTATTATAAGGTGCATTATAATTCAATTAAGAGGGAAAAATGTTTTTTTTTCTTTCTCATGGAGAGTTGTTATTCTTTTTTTCGTGGCTCTTTGTAACTTCGTTTTGGTATCAATTTGTTGGAAATGAATAGGAGCTTAAACACAAATTTCATGCAAAAAACACATAAGTTGTGGTTCTTCTATAGATCACACAAAACTTGATTATTACAATGAACCCGGTGAAGGGTATTTAAACATTTTCGACTAGCGACTTACTTAAAATAACTTGACATGCAACCACACACTAAAATTCCTTTGTCACTTAACTCTACTTGACTCAACACTTAACTTTAGCCTACTCCCCATGTGAGAATAATTAGCTTATTTTAGCAAATATAAATTCATCATTGCAAACATGAGAACCTTGGTTTGGTTCAACTCTAGCATACATTAAGGTTCGAGGATATGTTAAGGGAGGATAATGACTTGAGATAAGGCAATGTGTTGTATGTTTGTGTCTCTTAAAAAAACAAAATATTTTCTGAATAGAAAAAAAAATATGCTATGGATATTTAATTAGTTGTCCATATGACATAATATAATTTCATGTAAAATAATTAGAAGTTAAAAAAAAAAAAACTATGTGACTAAGATGTTTAAACTTATACTTTTCAAAAATATTTTAACACTTGATATTAAGTTCATATATATCTAAAAAAAATTGTTAAAATAAAACATTTCACTGTTATATCCAATATGGATTATGAAT
>APFE030707753.1:94458-110367 GCA_000404065.3 Pinus taeda
AATTAAAAAGATTTAAAAAAAAAAAGAAAACTAAAAGTAGGAAAATTGAATTAATGATGAGTCATACACATGAACATAACAAAAAAAATAGTAGTGAAAATGTAAATGTGTGATAAAAATAGATAAAATAAACCTAATTAATAAAAGAGGAGATTGAGGAGATTGAAAACACTTACTTATAAAAGAAAATTAAGATGAACCATACACATGAATGTAAATGTGTGATAAAAATAGATAAAATAAACATAACTAGCATTTGCACCAAATGTTGCAAAGGAAACGCCGTAAGGCATAATTTGAGGAACAATCTAAATAAGATGGAGAGATGTAGCAGAAATGAAATTCTAATGTTGTATAAATTGACGTTGATTTAGGGTGCCTAAGACTATATTTTTTTACTAATTATTGAATTAATATTGCATATAATTCTAATACTTCTTTATAAGAGGGCATTTGATGAAGCCATGTGATATTGGGTGAGTCTCTTGTGGTTCAAAAGAAGGATCAAGGCTGAAGAAATCTAAGAGTGAGAAGCTGTCAATCAATGAGCTTGAGGAGGACACCATTGAGGCTGCTCACAAGAGGGATCAAGGCTGAAGAAATCTAAGAGTGAGAAGCTGTCAATCAATGAGCTTGAGGAGGACACCATTGAGGCTGCTCACAAGAGGGATCAAGGCTGAAGAAATCTAAGAGTGAGAAGCTGTCAATCAATGAGCTTGAGGAGGACACCATTGAGGCTGCTCACAAGAGGGATCAAGGCTGAAGAAATCTAAGAGTGAGAAGTTGTCAATCAATGAGCGGACACCATTGAGGCTACTCACAAGAGGGATCAAGGTTGACAGTGTGAAATTGAAGATGTGTAGAGACAACATGCTTTTGATGCAATTTCATTGAAATCTACACATCAAGATCTTCAACTGATCAAGAAAAACCTCTCCATTGGAATGGATTCTAAGGACATCTTAGCTAAAGAGGGTTTGGATGCAATCAATGCTTGAAGGACCAATGCCAAAAAGGCAAAGGAATTGTGTGGAGAGATATGCTCTCTGAAAGAGGCTCTCTATTCGACATATGCTTCACATTCAATGGTTGAGGGCAAAAAGGTTGCTATTGCTGCAAAATGGGAATCTGAATCCAAATAAACATCTAATGTCAAGGATATTGAACAACATACAAAAAGTTGGAACACTTACAGATTCTTTGCGCCAAAAAGTTGCATAAAACAAAACACACATTAGGTTGAAAATCTAGAAATCATTTGAAGGCGCAATGCCAAGATAAGATTATCGCATACACAATTTTGGTATTGGAATAAACTGCTCCCATGAATACTATTGCTCTCTGCAAGCATGACCTCTCTCAAAATTGCTAACAAAGTTGATTAGTGTTGATCCACTCAAAAATAAAACCTCCAACTCCTCTTTTCTTCTTTCCGTTTTTATTAAACTGATTGATGTGCACATTTATGCCAGAATGACACGCATCCAATAGAATGGATCTGCACCGCAGATCTGCACCGCTTGGTGAATGTATTCCATATAAAGGCAACTCAATGCATACGAGAAAGATTAAAAGGGAGATTACAGTTTAAAGAACCTTCTCCCTAAAGGGTACTTTTACTGTCTGGACTTCTGGCAAGATTGAAAGAAATGGTCTCACAAGATGCAGCACACAAAACCCATCGCTTGGCATTTTTCCTTCTCCAAAGAACTGTTGTCATGTAATAGTATAGTTACCCTGCGATGCCAAATCCCTCTCAAAAAAATACCCAAGGAAATTACATCCATTGCAGTATTTACTATTAATAAAAGCAACTACAAGAATATAAATCCCAGTTGATTTATGCTAAAAACAACGGTCATACCCCAAACAAAGGCAACAACGGTCATACCCCAAACAAAGGCTGGACTACTGCTACACCCAGAAACAAAAAATCCAGCGATATCTACCAAACCCAGAACAAAACCTCCACCATCTCAGAGAGGCACTTGCAAATGGAAAAGGCACTTGCAAATGGAAAACGCTCATGAAAACAAAACACTCATTACCGGCGTGAAAATCACAATCGAAATCCTCTCTGAGGCATTAGCAAGTAATGCACATGCAAGGAGGGTAAGAGTACAATATTATGAGTATAATATTATGATACGTACCTTACAAATTTGAGCCCGGAAAACTACTGATCCGTTGTAGGCTATTGTAGGCGATTAATGATCTGCAATAGATCCTAACCTGAAAATCTAAAGAAAAACTTTGTTCATAGAGCAAAATATTATTGATATCAGTGTAAATCAAAACTTACAATGCAAGATCAAGTTACAGACTCGCAAAATTAACGAAGAAGCATACCTGAAAATCTGAAGAAAAAACTTGTTCACCAAGCAAAATATTATCGATAAAATAAGTTAAGTCCTTTGATGGTTCGTAAGGAAGATAGTTGAAAGTTGTTGATGGTTCGTAAGGAAGATAGTTGAAAGTTATTGTAGGATCTAATGACTGAGGGAAACGCCTTATGGCGTAATTAATAAAAGAGGGAATTAAAAAGACTTTTTTTATAAAAGGAAACTAAAAATAGTAAAATTGAATCAATGACGAGCCATACACATGAACATAACAAAAGAAATAGTGAGTGAAAATGTAAATGTGTGATAAAAATAGATAAAATAAACCTAAATAATAAAAAAGGAAATTAAAAACACTTTCTTATAATAGAGAACTAAAAATAGTAAAATTGAATCAATGATGAGTCATACACATGAACATTAAAAAAGAAATAGTCAAGTGAAAATCTAAATGTGTGATAAAAATAGATAAAATAAACTTAATTAATAAAAGAGGAAATTAAAAACACAAAACTAAAAATAGTAAAATTGAATCAATGATGAGTCATACACGTGAACATAACAAAAATAGTAAAATTGAATCAATGATAAATTATACACATGAACATAACAAGAAAAATAATAAGAATGTCGAACTAAAAATAAATTTAGAACCATGAAATCTATTTATAAAAGAACAAAAAAAAATGTGATATTAAAAAAAAACATAAAAGATAAAAGATTGTATATTACCTAAAATACGAATCATTTTATTGGTATTAAAGTTTAAATTTTAGGAAAAAATGAAATATAAAAATTACATTATGTTAAAAATTTTAATTTATACACAATTAAAAAAAAAAAAATATAAAAGTTAAAAAGTATGTTATAAAAGTCACAATTTCAAAAATATTTAAATATAAATACCTAAAACTAAAAAATTTAAATATATCCAAATCTATTTTTAAAAAATAAATTAAACATGGTATGACAATTTAAAAAAAAAAAAATTATATCCCTTGAAAGAAAAACAAATAAACTAACTAAAGTTATAACCTTTTTTTTAATTATAAATTTTTTACTATTAATTAAAAAATAATTAATTACATAACTCTATATGCTAGTTTAATTAATGGTTACCTACAACTCTATATGGTTAAGTGGTAAACAAATAAACTAACTTACAATTATTTTTTAAATTATAATTTTACTATTAATTAATGACATAACCCTATATGCTAGTTTAATTAATGGTCACCCACAATCCTATATTGTTAAGTTGGTTTCTTTGTGGGTCAAATCATGCTTCAATAAAACTAAGAGTTAATGTCATATGGAAACCTTGGACTATTTTTTGATTAATGGATACTGACAACCCTAAAGCCAACAATGGTTCTACTGGCCGGTCGAATCAGGGTTCAATAAAACAAGGGATAAATCGGTGGCAGGTATGACGAATTGCTGTGACCTGCAATGTATTTTTGCATTCCCACTTGTGGACTCTTTCAACGTCATCAAAAACACCAGTGGATTCAAAGAAATTCCAATCTTTCTTCACAGTGGAAACTTTTAACTGGATTTTTTAACCCTTAAAAATGACAAATAGAGTAGGCCTTTTGTCATGGCTGTGCAAATTCATGATCGTGATAATTTTGGAGGGAGAGATTGGCATTAATACTATTAACGTGAATATAGAGTTAAAGTTATAAAGTTATTCCCGTGCCAACACTCATCTTTTCACTGTTATAGAATACAAAGAATTTATAGATAATGTGATAACTATATCCTAAACCTTTCAAATGTGATAACTATATCCTAAACCTTTCAATATGGCTCAATATTAAAATGTCAAATCAATTCTGTTCAGGGAACACATATTTCCTTCCCTTTATGTTTACATTAAAATTAAGAACATAATTTATATTTCCTTTTGTGCATAAGTATACTGGAAATAGTTAAGTTGAAATGGGTGGCCGGTTAATTATAAGAGAACATAACTAATCAATAGCCACAAAGAACTAGATGAATTAGTTTTTAATTCTCAACGCACTAATATATCAAGAAAAGCAAAAGATTCCAATCGATTTGGTGAAAGTCGCCAAAATTTATCCAAACACAGCGTAATAGATAACAATTGAAAACAGAAAGAAAAAACCAGACATATAATGAAGAAACTTCGATTCACTATGGTGAAAATCCTGCTAACAAAATTCAAGCAGACATTGAACTGTGGATTGCAATAATACATGAGCATATAAACACTTTTAAAATGAATTAGAGTAACGAGAAATGCTCAAACTTCGTGAGATGAAATCAAGAACAATAGTAGGATCATTCGATCCCAAACAAATCGGTTGCAACCCACCAGCCAAGCCACCGAGACACAACAGGTAAAATAATTCCCAACCACCGGAGCAAAAAGCTTGAAATTCTTTGGCGCACCCAGACAACACAAAAAAACACAAGACCCCAAAACGAGAGTTGCCAGTCCCACAAAGAGATCCCATAAGAGCTCGAAATTCTTCGGTGCCTATGTAAACCCAGACAACCGAAGAACTCAACACGAGAGCCGCTGATACCTCATAGCAATCCCACAAGCATGAAATTTCATTCTAAAAACAAGTACAACCATTACTGCTGAGATTTGTTTCCATAGTCTGAGAGTTTATCAAGGATGCCAGGTGAACACTGGTTCTTGTGGATATATCTTGGTTCTATCACATATAACTACTAGGTGAAAACTAGTTCTTGTGGATATATCTTGGCTCTATCACATATAACTAACTGTAACTATCCCATAACTAATTGTATTGGTTTTCAATCTAATGGTAGAGTTTATTTTGATCGTCTAACACTTAAATCAAAAGCCCACAAAATTACAAGTGGCATGAGAGGGGAGTTCATTTTAGAGGAAAATGCCTTACGCGTAATTATATGTTCATAACCTTACGTGTCCATTGGACTTTTTCTTTATTTGTGGTCATAATACAATGTAAATGAATTTTAATGTATTTCATATATATACGTAATAAAGCTACACATGTATGTTATATATTTTCATTTAAGCACACATGTTCATGCCTACTATATCATATTAAATACTTACATTTTATGTATTCATAAGGTAATATACTTTTTCTTCTATACATAAATTTTATCTATTTATCTATCTATCTATATTTCATAATTTGTTCTCCTTTATATATATATATATATATTATATATATATATATAAGGAGGAATGAATTATGAAAAATTTCGGTATGGAAATTAACTCAACTCAAGACTTAACAAGAAAGTTAAATAAGGAGGTAATTGAAGCATAACATCAAATGATGAAAGTAATTGAAATTTGGAAATTGTGATCCGTAAACTGTTGTGGAATATTTTCACGCGATATTTCATTACAATAAATTTGATAATATTATATTAAAAATATAAGATTCTACATTATATTGTTTTATTAAACTTTAAGATCTGTAGATTTAACTGTAATTAGTGCATGCATGCGAATGGAAATTATGCAGAAAATTAGAGAATGACAAAATAAGCGTGCGGACACACACAAGACACAAGCTATGCTCTCTCGGAAAAACTTTCAGGAGAAAACTTCGCTGGAAGGTGAGGCCACTTCACTCTCTTTCTCTGTTTGAAAATATCGTTGCATGTACAAAGAAGTAATCCCTGTGGTATGTGGGAGCTACAGTGCATATATCATCTCTGTGTGTTCTTCCTCGCATCTCTCCTCAATATTTTTTGCTTAGCAATGGAACAAAATTCTTTCGAAACAATGTGTTAATTTTTCATAGGGCTACATTGTTCTTTTCTTTGATAATTGCATTTATTCATTAATACATTAAGTTCACCCCATATCATCATTACATTATTCAGATCTACACCATTATTCATCAGCATATGGAATTATGTCAAAAGAACAAGATCATCAAAATCAATGAAGCAGGACATAACGGAAAAATAGAAGAAAAGCATGCACACACACACGGACACTAGAATTGGTCTGAGACTAGGGGAAAACCCACTATGGGGAAAACCCTTGCAAATATTCTTCTTCTTAGATCGTCATCGAATGGTTTAGCAAAAAAGAGTACAATGATTCATACCTTTATCTATGCAACAAAACAACTATGATATCCATTAAATGAATCTAATCATGCTTGCAATCAAAACCATGAATCTGAGTACTCTAATGTGTTTCCACTGACCGTAGTCAACTACTAGATATTGTTGTCATTGAGCTAAACTTGCATACTGATAACTCATCTTTAGGTCTCGAATGCATGGAGGAGTTGTGGGAGCGTCGAAGAAAGATCTAGATGCTCTTAGGAGAACCAGATGAATGTTTTTGGGACTGATCTAGACACTCCCAGGTGAACTGTGTGTTGGCATCCAAGGGCAAACCATACCCAAATCTACCTCAAATCTTGGACGCTCTCTTTAGGTTTGTGTGTGAGCATATATGGCAGCTCAGATGCTCCCTTGAGGCCACCGTTCTAATGTTTATGGCAGCCTGAATGCTCCCTAAAACACTCTATGTGCGCGTTTGGGATCCAAAATGAATTGTGAAAACCCTAACCTCCCAAACACTCCCTTATATACTATGTGCTAGTGTCCAAGACTTCCCAAATGTTGTCTAGACCATACTCTACCAATGTCTAGGGATGAAAATCCATAGTTATGCGCCAATGCCGGAGATCTAGAAACCCCATACATATGTGAGCTTCGACCTTGTAGTTTCAGGCCCTTTTCGCAAACTTTCCTCTGCCATACTTGTGCGAACAAAGACAATAAGAGAAGAGAAGATGGCTTGATCAATGTGTTCAAATGAGTTTGAGGTATCTTCTATTTATAGGCTTTGAAGAGGGTCCAATTGGGGTTGAGGCCAACCTATCAAATAAGGTGATCTTTAGGTTGATTTTGGTCCTCTCGAAAAGAGGAATCTATTGCAATTATTATCTTCATCATATGAGCTTTTCAAAGTGAATTTGACTGGAGTTGCAAAAATTAACACTCCCTCTCAACTATGGAGAATTCCACCTGCCAATATTTGTCCATCAATCAATATGCCATTCTAGAATCTTCAAGTGTCATCACGTATTATCACTGATCATCTTTTTCATGTAGTCATAATTCCATGACCACCTCAAGTATCTCATCATCACAAATAATCAATGTACATCTCGATCTATCCCTTACTTATTCCTCCTTTTCTCTCTATTGTTCTTGCTCATATGCTAAACATTCTTGAATCTAGAAGAAGAAGTATTTGTTAGTAGAGGGGAGCTTAAGATACCACCCTCTATCCATTAGGCTACTACCAAAAATTTCTGTGAGTGGGCTCTTGCCCAAAATATCATCATCAATCATCATCGGAGAGCATATCATCAAGGAGCACATCTCAACCTATAACCACATCGGGGAACACATCTCGACCCAGAATCTCATGGGGGAGTTATACATCTACAACCCCATATTCGAGCAATATGATATCGAAACACATAGGGGAGCACATCTCGACCCTTGGATCACATTAGGGGGCTCAGTCTCAACCCTAAACTGCATAGGGTTATCTCAACCCATCCTATTTCCTACTGATCTTCCCATCGATGACCCAGAATAGTCATGTGGTAGAATAGCTACATCATAATTAACTTGGGTTGTACAACCCAAGTATACTCTCAACTCGTTGGCCAAATGAGGAGCAGTATTCTCGACAAGCCCTGCTTGTGCGTATGATGCCAACTAGGGTATGCTCTGCAACGACCAAACAGGGAAGCAAGATTCTCCGACCCTATGAAGATAGGGGAGTAGCATCTCCAACCCTATGGGTAACAGATATGGGTCATACCCTATTGTTAAGAGTTCCCAGGAGCCCTCTATCTCAATTCATCATCGAGGGAGCTCAGACAGGGAGGAAGAATTGGCTCAGTGTCCTTGATCAACGTTGCTCTCATCATACTCAAAATCTAGTATCTTCTTGTTTGAATAGCAGTTGTTTCCTGTTCATAGAGGACATCAAATCAAATATCATGTTAGATCATAGATAATCATATAAATCACAAAAGGATACCATAATCATCCTCCCTCTCAAGGAGGTGTCAATCACAAGCCTAATCTTGTCTCAAACTGCTGCACTAACTCAATATATGAAAGTATCCCAATCCAAAATAAGCATCCAAATGTGCTCATTAACAATAATATCAAATATCAACAATACATTGATGTAGTCACATATCATAGGAGAAATATCTCAGCTTAAAAAATTGAACATCTCATGCAGATATTTCAAAGGATTCTTGGTGGGAACTCTATGTGAATGAAGCAACTCACTCATGAATTTATTTATGTTATATGTGCAACAAGTATATATATGGATAAATGTTCAAAAACATAATATCAATGCTCCAATCAACTGATGGTTTCCAAGTCAAGTTCAACAAAATTTTGAACTTCAAATCAGAGTATCCAAGGATTTTCATTATTAAAAGAAAAAACATTTTCCAATAGCCTTGCAATATAGAATTTCTTTCCCAAATTCTAGAAATCGATTCATCATGCCATGATATATCATTTTGAGCTTCAGAAGACATCTCCCTCTTTCTTAGATCGTGAGAAGCTCGTCATCTGTCAAGAGTAAGCCACCCAGTATGTAAAACCAAAACTATAATCTAAATAATTGTCATACCTTGGAACTCATCATCCCGACTTCATCAAATAACTGTCAAATATGGACATATCTAGATCGAGGGTATTGCTTCATGCAATGCTATCTGCAATCATAATGCCTTATTAATCCAACATAATCAACCTTACATAAATTAATGTTGTACCATCACATCAACAAAGTCATAGTTTAGAAGCTAAATCAAAACTATTATCAAAGTCATCAATATCACAGTATTAATTATTTCAATCGGGAAATAGGTAGAGCTCATATCAAGTCTTGACGTCATTTATTATCATGCCAACAAGTTTTAATCAACCATACAATTCCAATCCAAACTTCATCAAGTCATTATTATGATCATACTATAAGTCATTTGTGTCACTAGATGCAAAGGTATATGCAAGTTCCATCTTCATACTGAATCAAAACTATTGATACTTTAACCATTGTGCTAGGAATAAGGAGGCCCATACAAAGCCATTTTTCTAAATACTCTCATAATTCATTGAAGGTTATTATGCTCAGATCACATTCATATCAGAGAAAATCGACAATCATCAAATCAAATCATTAGTCATTAGGTCAAGTCCAAATTTTCTATCGTGGAGAGATTTATAGATCAAAACATATCTCAATCATCAATTCAAAGTTCTAAGTCATTTTCAAGCATCATGTCAAAGTTCCAAACACAAATTATCTATATAAATCATCCAAATCATGCCAAACTCTTGTAGCATAAGCCTCAAACACAATGACATATCTATATGAATGTCTCAGTCACCTGGAAACACAAGTTCAATCTTCATGTTCATTATGGAAAACATTCAAGATTCACCTACTTGCGAATCTTACAGTTATCTACAACACTTTTGTAGTACTGACATCTTCCAGGTGAATATATGATTTCTTGCACAATACTTCATTTTATGTGATCAGAAATTTAACCCAACATCTTCAGAAATTAGTTTACAGTGGCAGAATATGTCAGTGACACCTTGATTCAGAGTTCAGATAACTTTAGATAACTTTAGATGATGGTAAACTGAATTGAAACCCTTGGAAACTCCCCTTAGGTTAGCATGGGAGCATATTTAGCTTCATGGACACTACCTAGGCCTTAGCATGTGTGCATCCAGGGATGAAATCTCCCTGTTCTATGCCTGCACCTAGAACAGAAACCCTAATTTCTATATAAGCTTCATATCTGAGACTTTGTTGTAGTCCAATAATGTCATACACACATAAATCATCCTTCAATAGTATAGAATTAAAATAGTGTTGTGAGTAATAATCTTGAGAAGAGATTTTCCCTCTGTCTAGGAATATAATTCATTCATCTTCATTCATGTCATCAACCTATCTCTACTAGAGTCGTGTAACAACAGATATGTTAGATCTTGGTCATCAACATCATGTTATCAATCTTTTTTCAAGAGTTAGAATTCAAAGTTTAAGGTAGTAGACAAATGTGACATCATATCTCAAATATTATGAATACAATAACACTTCTATCAAGTTAGGGCATTCAGTTTAACCATATTCCATCAATACATGACCATAGGTAATTAGAGATCTAGAATATCAATCTCATAGTTATAACTCTAACATCAAGGTTACCATGCTTATCATGATCGATAGGATCGAGATAGGTCATTCAATAAAACTTTACCAAAACATCAAGAGTAGCAATCTCTCTTTCTATTAGCTTTCAACATGCTTATCATAAGCATTATCAATAAGAATTAATGAGCTAACCTTCTATGTGAAATTCATCATGTCTTATGCACGACAAGTATTAATAGTATCATCAACTAGAGTCAAGGTGCTAGCCTTCTTTATTGGATCAAGATATCCAATAGATAGATGTTAGCCAAACATCAAGTATATCAATGTATCAACATTAGATAACCTCATAGAATTCAAGAATATCAAAATGTTCAACACCAGGTGTATCATTTCATCATAGGAGACATATATCCAAGTCCCTTTCAAATGCATGTATGAGCCATTAAAGAGACATTATCATCATACCCTAAGGTTTACCTAGCCACCAATGTTATTATTTAAATACAACATACCACCCATACCTTATGGTATTCAAATACCTGTGCAACATTTCATTAGACATAGGTAGCTTGAAGTACTTTGTCATATTTTCATATGGTTCGTCTTTAACTTTTCCAAATCTACCCATCCTTCCTACATTTCAAATTATCCTCAAGAAGGATTCACCCATCACATCTCATCAAGGGGGTTAGAAGAATCCATATACTAAAATACATATGTAGGAAGTACACACAATAAACATAATAATCATATCCATAAGTCTAAACAAAATTAAGAGGCATAATAAGTCAGGAAATACTTATCGTCATTGAGAAGTGATTCTCTCCCTCTAGAACCAGCTGTCACCATCCATTGTCCGCATTACACTACTACTTTTAATCAACCAACTAGGCCTACTAGGGATTATCCCATATAGGGATTCATCAAATCTCTCTCAAATGCTTGAGCCTCCTTTAACCATGTTATATCTCATGTCGTTTCCATAAACCATGGTTTCTCTCAAACCCTAATCCTTATAATCAAGTTTCCTAATGTTTTCTTCAAACCCTAGAATTATTTTTGGTCTCCACCATCCTATTCTTGCTTCAATCAATGGTGTCATCATAGGGGTGATCGCCATGGATTTTCTTTAGTCCACCTTGATACCATGTTAATTTGTCATAGGGTGCCATTGCTCTTTTCTTTGATAATTGAATTTCTTCATTAATACATTAAGTTCACCTCATATCATCATTACATTATTCATATCTACACCATTATTCATTAGTATATGCAATTATGTATAAAGAACAACATAATCATCATCAATTTTGTGGAACATAACAAAACAATAGAAGAAAAGCATGCACGCACACAAAGATACCAGGATTGGTCTGAGACAAAGGAAAAACCCACTACAAGGAAAACACTTGCAAACCTTCTTATTCTTATATCATCATCAAATGATTCAACAAACGAGTGTATAATGATTCATAACTTTTTCTATGCAACAAAACAACTGTGATATCCATTAAATGAATCTAATCATGCTTATAATCAAAACGCTCAATCTGAGGATTGTAATGTGTTGTTACCGACTGTAGTCAACTATTGGATACTATTGTTACTGAGTCGAAAACTACTTAACATGGTTTCATAACAATAAATCGTCTTTATATCCTGAACGCATGGAGAAGGAGTTATGCAATTGTTTAAGACAGATCTCGGTGCTCTCAGAAGAACTGGATGAATGCATCTGGGAGTGATTTGGATGCTTCCAGGTTAACTGTGTACAGGCATCTAGGGACCAACCGTACCCAGATCTGCCTCAAACCATGGACGCTCTCCTAGGGATTATGTATGAGCATCTATGCAAGCCCATAAGATCCGTTAAGGATATTTTTTGAGTGTCTATGGCAACCCAGATCCTCCCTAGACCATTTTAGTGCCTAAGTCTACCTCAGGCTGAAGGAAGGCAGGTCTAGGGTAACATCAAACCACGCTTAACCTAGTAACTAGCCCTACCAGGTCAGGAGAGGGCTCTCTCCTTGTCAATCTCAATTAGAAAATTGGCAACTAGGGCTTGAGATGACTGAAATGAATGTTGATTTTAGGCTAGGTATATTAGGTCAGAGGATTTTGTTCAATTTTGATGGTTGGTTACTGGATCAAATGAAGAAGGCAACTTTGGGTCCGGGAAATCAACTCAGATTTGCAGGATGTTCTGTGGGGCGAGGTAGGTAGGTGTTTTCACACTTTGAATTGAGTGTGATGGTAAGTCTAAGACCAATGAGGAGTTGGAGATGGCATGCAAAGTTCATGAGTCCTCTTCAAATAGCAAAAAACATTAAAAACTAAATGTATTCCCAAGGCAGAGCACTGAATATCAATGGATTCTACCTATATATCTTGATTCATTTAGTTATGAAGAAAGAAATAGACGCTGGCACATATAACACAAAAGAGAAACTAAATAAAAAAGGAAGAAACAATTCCAAGACACATTACCACAAGAATCCCACAAAATGCTGCAAAACCCTGGTTCATTTCCTTGCCAAACTGTAGAAGTGATTTACAATGAAGCTCAAAGCATCCACAAGAGTCCAACTTTTACAAATGACTAAGAAAGTACATAATATAGGCATCAAACCACCTATGCTAGTCATCAGGGGTCTAATCCATGAAAATATGGGTGGTTTCAACCATATCTAAAATAGGAACAGGAATATAGGGAGTGGAACAACTTGCCTCTAAAACCATGGAAACTAATTCATTCAACCTCAAACCATCTCTAATTGATGTATCTACCCCCTCAAGTAATTTTTCATAAAATTTACATCATATTACATCATTTACCATCACAAATTTACCAAGGAGAAGAGAAAAAGTCAACTGGTAGTCAAACTGGGAAAAATTCTGAGTTTTAGGCAAAATTGGCAAAACTTTGCCTGATGCACAGCGCCCTAAGCCTAATGCGCATCACTGCTTAATGACTACTTTTGGAGGCCTTGAACTTCACCAAATTAGGCGCAATATAGCTTGTTGGAAAGCCCTGCCTATCTAGTTTCTGGAACACTTTGAATTTTCTGATTTGGTGGTCATTTACCCCCTCAACAGTGGATTCTCCCAAGACGAGTTCCTGTGTGTCCAAAAAGTGGTAGAGAGGGCACTTTTTGAGTGTTTTGTGTCCTTTTCGTGGCCAAGATCTCCTCCAAATTTGATGAAATTTTCTAGGTTTGGTTGTTTTTTCATGTTGAATTCAAAAATAAAAGCCATTTTGCAAAAGAGTGAGCCAATCTAGCTGAAATTTCTTGTGTTGCAAAATTTGATGCACAACGCCCTTTTGAAGACTGATTTTGGAGGCCTTCCCGATATCCAAATTGGATATAAGATAGATTGTTGGAAATATTATTGAGCCTTCTTTCCAAAACATCTTGAATTTTTCAATTTGGAGTTCATTTGCCCTGTCAAATTTCAAATCTCCGAAGACTGATCAAAACGTGCAAAATGAGGCTGCCTAAATGAAGAGTGTTGTTGCAGTCAACTTTTCAAGGTCTTCCTCAACTCCAAATTGATCTCCTAATAGCTCATTGGATAGTTATTTGTGTCTAGCTATCATTTCACTCATCAAGCAAGTCATTTGGCCAACCTAAGTAGGAGAAATCTTGACCTTCCCAAGGCCACTCCAGAGGTGCAGCAACCCTCCTGAGGCAACTTTATTTTTGACATTTCTCTAAAACCATGAAACCTGTGTAAAACATGAGGGAGGTTTTTCTTCCTTTGTCTAATATGGACAAAAATGTCTCTCACATTTTCCAAATTCATTGTTTCTTTCTCAGAAACATCATTTCAGTAAAACCTATCCCGATGTCTAAAATAGGGGATTTGTCGAAATGAAGTGAAATGAAGGGGATAAGGGGCTTATAAATTCTTGAGAAAGTTTTGGGAGGTAGGGAGGGATGTTAGGAAGTAGGGGAAAGTAAAATTTCAAATTTTGAGTGAGGGGAAGGGGTTCAAAAGGGAAAAACACAAGCCTAGCCTAGGAAATTGTCAAATTGTAGCAATAAGCTAGGCTTTGTGGGAAAATGATGAATTTGAGCAATATCAGTGATGGGAAATGCTCAAAAGGGTACATTAAGGATAGGGGAAGGTGAATGAGCATAAGGATACAAGTATTGTTGACGATTTGACCATCCAAGAGAAATTACCTTCAAAACCGTAGGAGAGGGAAATGAGCCTTACCCAGTACAACTGAAACACAAACAAGGTGTAAAGTGACGCATTGGAACCTGAAATGATGATGACAACTCTCTGAATGATGGTACACTCAGCTGAATGGTGACATGTACTGAAACTTGGAAAACTTTGGAAAGAGTGAAAACAAACCCTAGACCTAATACCTAGTGACCAAATTTTACGTGAAGACTCACTGAAATGACAAAATTTGACTTTGACACCCTATGACCACTTTGTAAGAGCATATTTGATCACTGGTGGAAGGTTTCAAAGACTGACACTAACATTGGCTCCAATGGGGATGGTAGCTCTTTGGAAGTGCCAAGAACACCACAGACCTTTGGGAGAGCAGACCAGTGCCTTATCCATTGGGCAATATGGAATCAACATCTTGGCAAGAAAAACATCAAAACTCAAGATGCAAGACTTAAGACTCATTACTGAAATGATTAAGAACTAAGACTGACTCAAAACTAAAACAAGACACTCAAAAGCTGAAACTAGACACTTAGCAACTGAAACTATCTGGAAACTGATGAAAACAAAAATTGACTCAAGACTTACTTAACTGAAACAAGTACTTACAAAGCTTTTTAATGGCAGAAGTCCATCGAGATGACAACCACCTACCTACTGATGAAATATGTACAATCATGTGAAGTGGGCCTTCCAATGTAACCAATCCAACAGATGGCTACTCATTGAAATTCTGCTCTCACTTTTGCCGAGTGGGTAAAATGATGTACATGTAGGCAACTCACAACTAAAACCAAGGCTTATGCTAACGAACCAAGCAACATGCATCTTCTCTAGTGCTTGCAAAAGAATGCCGAAAGGATCTTGAAAGTCCTGAAGCACTAGCTTGTCTTGAGATCTAGCAGCAAAAATACAAGTACTCCCTTCATTATGATCTAAAAGAACAGTTGGTTGTTGATTGATAGGAAGGCATAGAGCAGTGTAAGCTTTTTCTATCTGAGTGTTAGCTATAAATTCCTTGACCATGAGAAATTCTGACTTGAATTCTAGCATACTGTGTCTCTTAGGTTCACACTCCTCAATTTCATAGTCTAAGCCATTCCTAAATAGAAAACATTCTACAAGATTATCAAACATGACAGCCAT
>APFE030707755.1:5610-22510 GCA_000404065.3 Pinus taeda
TTAGACTTAAGAACCCCATTAAAAATATTAATTATTTTAATATCTCTCCAACCGGGTGGAATTTCCCCAAACCATTTCCAGGTCTTAGAGATCTTATGTGCTTGAGCTTCTCCATTAATTTTCATGGCTAGAGCACATCCGATGCTACGACAAATCAACACTCCCTCTTAGCGAGGAATGTGCTCTAGTAATGCTTCACCATGGAAACATCACACTGATCCTTCGCACCAATACTTATGTTGATGCTTGGAATGTTGCCTCCCATCATTTGCACTGCTTCTTCTTGTACCGAGAAGTAAATAACTGACTTCACCCAAACACTGTCATTCGGGTCAATCTGGAAGCCTCGTGATGCTGAAGCTACCTATGCTGCTATCCTGTGCTGCCTCTGTTGCCACTGCGTTGTTGCAACCATCTCTGTGCCTCTTGCACTGTTGCAACCTCTACTGCGCTGCCACAGACTTCTGCACTCTAGCCCTGCCTTGCCACTCCACCACACTTTGCTCCACCCAACACCTGTCATCATGCTACTGTCTTTAAGGGCTCCCGTA
This sequence comes from Pinus taeda, assembly GCA_000404065.3. Classification (NCBI taxonomy): domain Eukaryota; kingdom Viridiplantae; phylum Streptophyta; class Pinopsida; order Pinales; family Pinaceae; genus Pinus; species Pinus taeda. The sequence goes on from APFE030707755.1 coordinate 6,162, forward strand.
GCCGGATGTGATCCAAGAGTTTTGGCACCTCAAGGATCCTAACCCTAGTATGTAATCATCTTGACTACATCTCGATGCCTCCCCACCTCTACTCTAGAGGTGCATGAGCATTCATGGCACAGCCGTCATCAGTCTCGACTTCTTTCTCCGCCTTAGCTGGAGCCTATGTCACACGGTTCAAGTTCGAATTCGAGTTCGACAATGATTAAGTTCGATTCGAATTCGAATTTTTCAATCAGGTTCGAATGAGGTTCGGCATTAGGTTCGACTATACATATTTTTCAAAATATATATATATATATATGACAAAATAATAGAAAATTCAAAATCGATCCATAAACACATGAATATAAATTCTTATTAGTAAACATACATGAATAATGTAATCATTCTAACATCTAGTTAAATGTAAACATACACAATAGTAGTTTGCAAAAAGAAATGACATAATTTTCACTCTTCAAAATTTAAATGAATGTCAAATACTAGTAATCTTTTAAACAATCACATAATCAAAACATGATCAAAATTTAAACATACACATTCCTATACAACTATATTAAGAACTCATTGTAGGACATCTTCAAATTTCAAAATTTTAAATATCATCAAAGTCATAATATCATCAAAGTCATCAACACAAGGCTAAGTGGTCCAGGTTATAACTGACAATATGTGGCAAACCTGGTGTCACAAGGCCTGACCACCCAATCAGCGTGCGATATTTGACATTTTCACTTTTATTATTTCATTGAACTCGAATATTTATATTTTCATTGATTTTAAGATATAAATACGAACTTTGTTCCTGAAAAGTCATATTAATTGGCTTTGCACGATTTACTCAGGAATTACTTAAAGAAGTCATATTAATTGGCTTTGCACGATTTACTCAAGAATTACTTAAAGCTAATATCTTTACTGAGGAATGCTTAACTCTATTTCTTTTATCTTATTATATTATCTAATGGTAAACTTTGAATTATTTTTGTTGCTTTGTCAGCTTTCAATTTGCACCATTTACTCAGGAATTACTTAAAGCTACTCGCTTTTCTAAGGAAGGCTTAACTCTATTACTTTTAAAAAAATATGATTAAATTATTTTTGCTCGCTTTACTCAGGAAAGCTTAACTCTATTTCTTTTATTTTATATTTATTAAATTATCTTTTCTCACTTTACTCAGGAAAGCTTAACTTTATTTGTTTTAACAGTTTTTACTAAATTGTTTTTGCTACTAGGTCAGCTAGCCGGGGCTTGTAGATATTACTACTTTTGGCTAAAAAAAATAATATAATTTTTCTGGGAATAGTTTTTAAGTGTGATATTTTTTTGAGTTTATCCATAAATTTCTAATTTTTAAAATCTGGTGATAAAATTTATAGATGTTTTTAGAATTTGTCTAGTTAAAATCGGGCGATAAAATTTATAATCCAATCCTAAGCTGTATGGTTTAAACTAATTTTTTAACCACATACATCATAAAAATATTTTGAGCCCTCAAAGTAAATATTTCGTTGTCCTTGTCCCCGAACAAACGAAATTCAATATTTCGTTGTCCTCGTCCCCGAACAAACGAAACCCATGTGTCTCGTATCCAAAGTCAAAGGAGAATGCCCAGAAATTTCCCGCTACTAACATGACATGAAGCTGGATATGTAAGTAGTTAAAACTCCGTACTCTTGTAGGTGTCGAGTTCGATTCTGATTCCACGGAAGACGACCCTAAGGTTACAGGTCAATGAAAACTCGAAGACTATATAATTAATGTGATCTGCACTGTTGTGTGCACACTGGTGTGTCGGTGGTCTGCAACTGCGTGAGGGTGTTGAATCACGATTCACGACACTGCGTCAACTCTCACTGCTCAAGCGGCAAGCCTCAGCCCTCAGGCGCACACTATGTGCCTGCACGTCTGCAAACTGCATAGCGCAATCAACTCAATACAAACAAATGCTCACTCAAAACTCCCTAGTCCCGACAGCGTGTGCCAAAACGTTAGAGAGCCATCGTTTATAAAGAATTATTTGGCGGGAAGTGTTGCAGAAAAGCGGTATGCGGCCCCTGGTTTTTCTTCTAAACGGCAAATAAAACCGTCAAAAAAACCGGCTAACCCTAAATCGAACCTTAAAAAATTCGTTTAAATTCACGTTTAGGTTCGATAAAATTCGTTGAAGTTCGTTGAAGTTCGAGTTCGTTCAAGTTCAGCTTTAGGTTCGAATTTCAGGTTCGCCGAACCTGAACGAATTTCAAACTTTTTTAGGTTCACCGAATTTCGAACCTGAACCTTCAGGTTCGCCGAACCCTGTGACATAGGCTGGAGCTGCCTTGGAGTCAGAAGCCTCTCCCATGTTTTTCTTCCTTGGAAACTGGGATACATAATGTCCCACCTCACCACAATGGAAGCACTTCACCTTGGAGATATACTTCTTCTTCCTCTTCCCTTGTTGTCCAGCAGATGCTAGAGCCACATCCTCCTCCTCCTCTTTCTTGATTCGACTTCCCTTGCCACTACTCCCCGCCTTGGTCAACCTCCTGATCTCTTCTTGACGAAGCGCTGCCCACATCTCCTCCCATCCTGGAAGAGTAGCCCTGCCCAAAATACTTTGGGCAAATGTCTCCCATTCCTCGGAGACTGCATTCAGGGAAGTCCTCACCATAAACTCTGGATCCGGTGTAGACCCCACGGAAGTAAGTTGGTCACGAATCTCCTGCAATCTAAAGAGTAACAGATCTATGTGCTCTCCCTTTTGCATCTGATATGACCGCAGCTGATTCTCCAATAGCATCTTTTGTTGCATGGAAGAGCCCTGATACAAGGTCTTCAAAGTATCCCACATCTCCTTTGTCGTGTTCTTTTCAGCAATATGTGGAACGACATGATCTTTGACCCCGTCAGGGATCATGCACTCCACCCTCGCCATTGCATCCTCATACTCTTCATTCTTAGTTGGGTCAACCGGGATAGCCATGGTTCTCAAGGCAAAGTTCTTGATGCGATGTCGATCCAGGACAGCCAGGATCCTGGCCTTCCAGATGACAAAGCTGGAAGCCCAGTCCAACCTGTGCTGATTCGTCAGTCTGTTCACTACCATTTTTGCTCCTCTTCTAGACTCCCTCTGAGTTTCGACTTCCCTCCAAGAAATCTCCCTCTAAGTCCTGATTTCCCCACTAGAAATCCTCCCACCAAATGTCGAACCACTCATCTCCAATCCTCCTTGCAACTGCAACCCAGTTCTGGATTTTTTGGCTAGAAATTCATCAAGGTAGCGACTCCTTCTACCTTGGTTCTGTCCCCTTAGGTACTGTTCTGCACCGACAGAAACAACACCCCACCAGCTTCTCAATCACAATCTGCCCATAGCTCCCCACGCCACGGCAACTGAAGAAACTGGACCTTTCAGGCTTTGCGCAATCCCGACAACGGCAGAATCTACTCCTCCTGGCCACAGTGCCGATCCTTCTTGGCTAAGAAAGATGACCAAGCACTGTGTAGATCTAATCTGCCTCTCTCTCCTTCTGCGCTAGCCCTCCTCCTGGATCGAAATGATGACGCAGGCCCTCTACGTCACTTCTTCTCTGTTGTTTTTTCTTCTGGAACAGCATTGTCTCTCGGTACAACTACTACTGCTGCAAATTCTCCATATCACTGTTGGTGCCTTCAGCTCTCCTCTGATCTGCAATGCGTTGATACCATCATGAAATTTCTAAGTCTGACACGTTAGAAATCCCTACTACATTATCTGGTTTAATTTCTCCTACCTGTTCATTCCATTAACAAGTTATTTATAGATATAAATACTGAAATAAACACAAATGCAGCCTTAACTCATATACAGATCAACAACTGAAATAACTGAGACAAACACACAAGGAACACCGTTATTTTTGGACAATCGTCCCCGGAAAAACCCAATGCGAGAAAATCAATGCAGCAGATATGAGGGTTTTATTATTATGCAGTTTCTGAATACAACTAGGGTGCCAAAAATGGATCACCCAACAAAGAATGCCCTCAGTAGTAGTACCTCTCCTCAGAGACAAATATTCCGGCTAATCAATCTCCAGATGAACGATCCCACAACAACAATTGCAGCTCCTTAGCTAGACAGCGAAGGCTACTCCAAGTTTCTTTGTTGCTCTGCGTCACTCTGCAAGGACTGCGTCACCCTTCCCGGCTCACCAGCACTCAGTGTTCCCCACGAAAATTCTCCCAACGCTGTCTCTTGGCTTTGCGTCAGCGCTGCTAGCCTCTACATCAACCCTCAGACCCTCTGTGTCACCCACGCTAGCCTCTACAGCTTCTGCGTCGCTCCTAGTTGCCTCTACGTCAACCTCTCCAGGCTTTGCGCTCTCTCTGGCACTATCTCTGCCTCTCTGCTATGTATTCTCGGCCTCGTGCCGAACTGACCCTCGTTGCAACAGATCACTAGCTCAATTCTCTCAGCAAACCCCTCTCCAGAAAATCAAACTGACTGGTCAACTTGGTGTGCCTCCAATTGACCCTCAATGTTAATTTTAGGTATGTTCTATGCTGAGAGAAATTTACTTCAATTTTTCACATTAACTCAATATCAATTCCAGATTAGCAATCACATTTAGCATGATAGTAAAATGCAGATAGAACATAAACATAAATCGCAGAAGACAAGAGGACAGGGGATGTGGCGCTAGCCAGGGACAAACCCCAATGTGGGGAAACCCTTTATCAATTCTTATGTTCTTCAATAGTTCAGCAGAGAGAGAGATAGTACATATACATCAAAGTCAACATTTTGACTTGTCAAAATAAGGGCACAGATCTTCTCTAGGAAGATGACACATGAGGTAGCAGATCTAAACACAGGTGATTCCATCACCATGTTGTACCCATCACTGTGTTGCACTTCATTACACTATGTTGCACTCATCATACTGCATCCATCATCACTGTGCTGCATCCATCATCACTGTGTTGCACCCATCATTCTGCACTTCATCATCACTACGCTGCACCATGTTGCTCTTTGCTGCACCATTCATGTTGCACTTCATTACACTATGTTGCACTTTGTTGCACCATTCATGCTGCACTTCATTACACTATGTTGCACCATGTTGCACTTTTCTACACCATTCATGCTGCACTTCATTATGACTATGTTGCACCATGCTGCGCTTTCATGCTGCACTTCATTATGACTGTGTTGTACCATGTTGCACTTTCACGCTGCACTTCATTACTATTGACATCATAGTTTCCTTTATTATCATAACACATCAGGAAACCTTCATCACTCATCACTGTTATGATATCGAAACTACTACAGAGATATCATTTTGGATCTCCTTCATTGTCAGTATGTCGAGACTCTAGTACAGCTCCTTATTATAAATAGACTGTAATATTGCTTCTTCTCCTTACACCGAGACTGTGGGATTGTGACTGTGTCTTATTATGAGATCACCGAGATGCATACATACAGTTCTGAATTCGCTATGATATATTCAAGATTTTGTCACAGTTATGCCGAGACTGTTAGGGGTAGTGTAGGATTCAGAGATCCCTTTCTTCCATCAAAAGATAATCATCGCGCTTCCTTTCGTTGAGATATGCACCACTGAGGAGGAGAGCACTACCCTCTATATCGCTGTGATCATCACTGAGACTTTATGTAATTTATCAATGTGATGATCATCCTCTATTAGGACAGTGTTTATATGGCTCCTTCCTTGACAACTAAGAGCCCTCATTATTATCTACGGGCTAGGGTATATCCTCTCATTAGGACTATGTCTGGAAGCCTTTCTAGAACAGCAAATATGTCTCTTATAGACTAGCGTTTAAGCTTCTCCTACTGCATTGAGGAGGCCTCCTTCATAACAATGTTTAAGATCATGACTGCGTTGAGGGCTCTCTCTTCATGACAGTGTTAGGATCTAGGGCATCCTCTAGGGCAGTGTAACATCTTAAGATCTCTCCTCCCACCAAAACCCAAAGACAAGTGGAAAGGAAGAGATCACAAGAGGTGTGTCTAAAATGACTTGCAAGGCACCTCTATTTATACTAAAACGTGGAGGACAAGTGGGGGTAATTTGGTTGCTGACCAACCTTGACGAATTGTCACATAACACAAATAAATTCATATCTCCATGAATACTTGTCGGAATCGGATGATCTTTAGATCAATCCTACACCTCTCGACCAGAGGAATCCAAGAAAAATATCAGCTACCATGAATAAGAAGACCCACATGGAGGATTGGACATGAGTCGAGTTGCGAGAGGAATATTTATAAATGTCGTCTATGAATCATTCCTCAATGATTCACTAGGGAGGTAGACCTACTTCCCCCCCCGGCAACGGTACCAAAATGTTATCCCTCAAACTAGCAGGGAACCTAACGGGGGATCCCTAAAGGGCAAGTGTTAGGCCAAGGGCAACAAATGGAGACTTAGCCCACTATCACCTCAGTTAAGGCTCCCTTTTGTTTACAGATTTTCACCGATGGGAGGAGACCCAATATGTGTGGAGTCACTAATGAATGATAAGTCAATGGATAAGAGTGACCCAAACCCTTTCCCAAAAAATTTTGAAGGATGGAGCTTGCTTGCTTTCTAAACAAGGTGCTATGTATTTCTAGGGAAAGGAAGAGGATTTTGAGGGTTAGGTTTATGGGAATAGGCTTGTAAAGGAGTTTCCAACTCCCTAAAATCCTTGTAAAAATTGGTATCCTGGATGGTTCTTGAACAATGGTCTTTTGAAGAAGTGGGACCACATAGAGCCAAGTGGACCCGGTCTAGGATATGAGGAAGGCATCAAACAACTAATGATATTCTTATTCTAGAGAAGGTGGGGGAAAGGGTCAAGAAAGAAATTTCACATGAAGATGTTGTCTTGACCCTATGAGGTACTGGCCTTGGCGATGGCAAGGCAAATTTTCATCTCGAAGCTAGTGCTTGACTTTTCTTCCAACTCCACCGTTGGAATGGTTTCAAAATTGGAGGGCTAGAGGAAAGGCTAGTGCAGAAGACCTTAGAAGATCGGAATCTTTTTACGACTAGCTTACCGGGAAATTGATGCCCTATTCACCCCAATATGGCTAGTCTTAGTAGGATGTGAGAAAATGTGGATTTTAGTGACCACCCTTGGTAGATCAGTGCCTTAATCTTTGGGAGAATGGAGTCTATGCTAAGTAAGAGTAGGATTTCTTGGTTCCCAGTCAAGGAGGCCTCAAGATCACTTTGTTTGCCTTCTAGGTCAAGAAGAAGCAACCGTGCAGCTCTTATACATCGATGTGCAAGAGAAATGGCTTGTCAAGGTCAAATTTTACCCCTAGGAGATTTCACTCCTATTACATGGCCCATACGTTGAAGGAAATGCTATAATAAAGACAAATTCTACAATATTAAACAGCAAATGCATGCAACAATTAGCCCTATAACAGCAAAAATCCCAATCCAACATATATGACAAAAGTAAAAAAGAATACCATAAAAAGCACGTCCTTACATGTAATAGAGTATATCCAGCCATTCACAATTGACAATAAAAAAACTCCAAGAGAAGATAGACCAATATCCATACATCAAAACTCATCCATAAAGCTCCAATTCATCCTTAGAAAAAATGCAAAAATCTCAAGAGAGATAAGTGATCCAAACCAAAGTGATGATGAGAAATGAACTCATCTCACGTTTGTTTATACACAACTTAGGAGTCAAATTAGCCGCCTTGGCCTACATAAGCCCCAAAAATAAAATAATGTGCTAATAATACAACTTTTGGTGACAAGCCCACCAAACTAGCTCATAAATAAAAAAGTCTCTCAAGAGGTCAAATAATAATCTATGCATGTCGTAGGGCCCTATAAGAGGCCTAATGAGGTCCATGAGTGCCACAATGAAGAATAGGACCCTCAAAAGCAGTGGGCAACGGGTTGGCCCCTTGTAATAACCTATGGTGCTCCAAATGACATGTGGGGGCACACAAGTATCCTCATGGGTCTCCTAACAGATCGAAGATGCTTGTAGGTCACCTACAAGGGCCAAGATGATGGTGTAGGTGATGCCACATCATCGTGCAACTCCTAGATCATCAGCCAAGTGTATGGGATAGATCTAGGGTCGGATGGGCATCATGGATCAAGTGCATCTTCTTCATCCAATAAGTGAACCACGAGCAATCTATGAATGGCTATGGGAATCCATGAAGTATGATCTGTTGTTGTGGAGGCCCATGGCTCTCAACGCTCACCCTACATGTGCCAATGTAGTCCCTCTAGAGGATTAAGAGCCGGTATAGGGAGACCAATCCCCAAATGGAAAACATCTGCAATCCTGCATAAGATCTAATGCGTCCTCTAGCCTTCTAGTACAACGAGTCATTAGAGAAATCGAGTAAATGAGTTTACTTAATCATGGACCATAGGTCAGGACTTCATAATGGTATGCCCTTCCATAACGGGCTTCAGGATGTGCCAATGTCTCCTAAACTCCAAATGGGGTTTACCAAGTGCCCTATTAGGTGGTTTCTACTTCTAAAGGGGATAATATGTTCAAGGTACATCCTTCAAAAGGTGGTGGCATGTGACAAATAGGTGAATGAAGTAGGGGATGAGAAGGGGCAGCCTTGGGTCACACGCTGGGGTACAAGGGTAGCTAATAAGAGGGAAGCCCACACTTGGGTTTATAATGTGTAGGAGGGAGCAATCATGGTACATGAGGTGCCTCGGCCTTGATTTTTCCACCCTTCTTTATATGCCTTTTGCCTTCTTATGATTTTCTTTGATTAACTGCTCGGGGCTTAAGGGGCTAGAGCATGATGTATAAGATATAGAAATGAAATCCCCCTTTTAAGGTGGGGCGGTTCATTGCCCACCTGGGGTTGGGACAATCATGGGTTCCATTATGATGAAGAAGGCTCATAGAACCTGTAGGAACCAGGTTGATGGCCATGATGATAAGGTAGAGTTCATGTATTGACTTTTTCCCACGTGCTAAATGTATTTGTCCTAGCCATCTTTTGCATCTTGTGGTACATTTACTTGTTGATTGTGGCCATATATGCTTTTAACTTTCTTTTCAACTACATCAACCTTCGCGTTTCATTCTAGGCCATGACCTAAGGTGTGGGCAAAGGGAAGGGGCAAGCTAACCCTATGTGAACCCAATGGAGGAATGTGGACACAGGCGGAAAATATGATGGATGGGGTAGTAATGAATGAAAAGAGGATAATATTAGCGGATAAGGCAATGAGACCATGCAACCAAAATCAGGATATCAAGTGAAGTACCATCCCTGGAACCAAATGGTCAGTAAAAAAGATCCCACGGGACCAGAATCCAAGGTTAATTCCTAAAATGAGTCTAGGGGACAGAAGCATAGACCTAGCCCATTCTTTCCGCTAAATCCCCCCATTAATCCATGCCCAAAAGTGTCCATGATAAGCAAACTACAATACTCAATTTCCAAATTATAAGGCATACCTTTAGATTCGAGAGGCCTGCCTTCAAACATATGATCATGGCAGATGGGCGAGAGACCACATGGTTGGCTCGGGTGGCAAAGAAGATGGCATAATGAGCTAGCTAGTGGCTGGAAGGGGTTGTTGCCTGTCGGCTGAGGACCATCTTGGAGAAAAAAAATTATCCTAGGGATATCACCCACAAAGTGGTGGTTAACATCTGGCTCCAACTTGGACGTGATCTCTCAAAGAAGTGTGTGAAGTTACTCGAACGGGAGGTCACAAGAAATCCAGCAATCTCTTGGTTACCGTAGACCTGTCACCTCCACAAATAATAAATGAAAAGAAACACGGGGCAGCATGCTTTCGCGACGTCTCATGATCGCACATGCTAATATGTTAGGCCATAAAATCAACAGAAAGATCAAAATATGCAAATTTAATCTAAGAGCAGCTAATCTACTATGAGAAATAGTATATGCCATTAGTTCTAATGCGAAAATCAGCATGCAATGCATCCTATTCTACCATGCATATGATACAATGCCAGGTCTCAAGGAAGGAAGTGATACGACTTAATTTGACCGGCTCAGGCCAAAGTTTGTCGTTAAGTTTAACAATGTAGCAACAGTCAACCCCAACCCATCCATGGATCCTGACCGACACAAGATCTTTATCTACCAAGACTAAGTCCCCAACCTTATATTCTTTATTAGGCTTCCACTTCTTGCTTGTTTGAGAGATTGGTCGCTTGAGGATTCGGACTTCTTGGGTACGGAGGACATGGGAAGGTTTCTCGACTTTGGGTGTCTCATAGTATAGTCCAGGCTTGATCACATGCAGTAAACAAGCAGGTTCCCTATGTTGACCCTGCCGCCTACACCTACCTACAAGTCAGTGAGAAAAGCCTTCAACCCCACAAGGTGTGGTTGGTGGCAGGGAACTCAGAGAAAGGGTTGTCAAACTAATCCCGACTCTCTCCGTTAAAGCTATCTCCTAGGTTAGCTAAGGGTGGTGGTCCCTAATGAAAAGTTAAATTAAAAAGAGATGTGAGTTTCTAGGAGAATTGTTCGAGTTAAATAGATTATTTCTTTAAGATTTATAAGCAAAAACTGATATAAGCAATAACCATCATAAGATAAGCATGAAATACATAAACAACCAGTGTCTTCCAAGTATTTGCTCTTTAAGAAATGAAATTGTATTTTGCTTAAAACAAAAGTAGAATGCTTCAAAAATTGAAAGCAAAACAATCCTGAAATGGAGACAAAGATGACATGAAATAGTCAAAATGATAATCTACAATTAGTGTACAAGAACTAGATCAAGACATGCAAGTAGAACTCCATACTTGTCTAATTAAAACAATGCTCTAAGTAGCAAATAAAATCCTTCAAAGCACAAGATATTGATCAAGAAAAATATTTAATTTAAATTTATGTGATCTTAGTAGGCTAGAGGAAAGGAAACTCCCTCTTTCAAAATCGTTTGATGAGATCCTCGAGGCAAACTGATTGAGTCCTTCTATTCTTGATCTTGGGAGTTAGTTCGTCTATTGGAGAGCTACCCCACACCCAAGTAAATCCTTCAACCAAATCTAAAGATCTCCACACACTTGAAAAAAGATGTCAGCAATCATAAGGGATTAGATTATACAATGGAGGAGAAGGCTAGAGATTTCACCAAAAATCTTCTAGTGCTCATCTTCCCAGAGTATTTCTCTAACCCAAAAACCATACAAGATAGCTTGCATATGTTAATCCAAACATGTGGCAAAATGATAACTAGCATAATCCAACATACATGTAGAATGTAAAGCACAACAATTGAAATAACATCACCTCAAGAAATGGAAGGAGAACACCAACACAATAGTACCCCAAAGTCTTTTTTGTTATATGAAAGATGAATACAAAATCCAACAGAGTCTCCGCAAGCCCAACAGCTTGTTCTATGATACCAAAATGAGAGCTCAAGACTCATCTAAATAAGAAAATGCATGATGATCCCCATGGAGAAACCAAGTGATAAGTGTAGCCTGATGACAATCCCAAAGACCAAGTCAAGTTTCAAGTGGCAATGTGAATGTGAACTGTGGAAATCAAAGTGTTGTGAATACCCTCTACTGGCCTGTGCGTACGTCCTCACTGCTGCCATGTGTATAAATGCTGATGGAATGGGGAGACAACTCCTTAGTTAACTGTTGTAAACTCCAATGTCCCCCCACAAATTCAGTCAAGAGATACATGTTGCAACTCTGACACATGTCCCCCACTCACTGAAATAACACAACCCCTTCCAAATATGCGTGTAGTTTGAAACATTTTTTACTTAGAGGCTAAGGTGGGTACTGTGCGTAAAAGTGTAAAGGATGTGAAGTTGTGTGGAGATATACTCCCAAAATAATAGCAATCAGATCTGCTATTACAAAATCTGAACCATGCGTTGATTTCCCTTGCTGTAGCGTCGATCTTTAACTGCCAACGTGTACCTAATCTACCCATACGTGGAGTTGTCCCCTTGATTGGCAACGTAAATATCTCTTCAAAAATCTGTTGTGTAATATCATGTTGTTGCATTGGAGTTTCCCTTGCTGCATGGAACCTTCTTTTCCCTTTGCGTTGAATCTTTAGTGGCATGTGCATAAACTTGTTTTGATTGCCTCCTACGTAAACTATATGATTGAGGTGGGGTCCAATCCCCACCTACTTTATTAAAGTTTAAACTTCAGACTTATACTCCATCACATTTAATCCATAACATTTGAATTATATCAAGGTGAACTTTTGGCCATATGTATGAACTCAACCTGGGCCCAGTTTGACTTTGACTTGAGTTGCAATTGAGCTAGCGCCGTTTTGGTGGGCCCCATGTAATTGCCACATCACCTTTGACTTCCCCTTAATTTTCCTTGTCACTTGTTTGCCTTATTTTGACTTTGGAAAATTTTCTAAATTTTTCCAATTATTCATTTTTTTGAATTTTTTCCTCATTTTTGCCACTAACATTACGAAAATTGACTTTTGAGGGACTATAAGTCATTTTTTCACCCCAAAGTGGGCCCTAGGATAATGTTGGGTCCTAAGGATGAATTTCGAGTAGTCACACACCCCAGACATTTCCTAAGGCCAATTATTTACACCATTACATAGAAAATAATTAAAAAAATCTCATTTTGCGGGAAATTTTTAATTATTAAAAAATCCTACTTAGACCTAGCCAAATTCCACAAAAAAAATTGTATGATCTAGTATGATAATATACATCGACTCTAGACACTAAGATGTGTTAGGGGTTCAACCTTCAAACCGTCACCCCGGCTTTGGGGTAAAAAATGAGTGAAAAAACCCATAAAATTATCCACCTCTAAAAAAGAAGAGAATAAACCAGATAAAAAAACACTCCAAGGTGTACTCGTTTGTTGATCGAGTCCCAACATCCTAGGCTTATTACAAACTCAAAAAATCATCATTACTAGTATCACTTATTACAATTCCTCACAAGGTGTGCAATCTAGGTACAAGAAAGATGATGAGAAAATAGAAGTGGAGTTAAAAAACTCTGTTGACTGATAATATTTGATGGTACAAGTATCCTCTTGATCATCCTTGGGCATGGAATCTTCATATAATCATCAAGTGTCACTCTAGTGGTCAACACCCTCTAAAGGATAAAAGGGGTGCCATCAAATTGCATGGTGATTGCATATGATAAATCCATTTGAACATGCCCCCCAACGATAGCTCCCCATTTTCAGGATAGTAACATTCCCCACACATCAAGAATATTGATAAAAATAATATCCAAGAGTAGGGATATATCAAGATTCCTAGCTAAAGAGGCCTTCAGGTCTTTGATGATGCCTTCTACTTCCAAAGGTTTGGAATTAAAACTACACACCCTTTTATATGGTCGAGTGATGTTGAGACCCAATTGCTTCATAATAGTCAAAGGCATGATATTGGCGGAAGCACCTGAGTCGAGCATGCAATTGTGTAAGAAGAGGTCATTGATAGCCAAAGTAAGCAAGAATGGTTCATGCCCAGGGTTTCAGTCAAGAATATGAATATTTTGCAATTCTTCAAGTAATTCCTCATCTTGAATTCCCAGGGACTTCTTAAGATGTTGTTGTTTCTCGGGAAGCTTAGCAATCTCCTTCAGGGGGACAAGTATAGTCATCTTTCCTACGACAAACCCTATATCAATGTCAAGATTAATTTCCTTCCCCTTTTCCTTCTTGTTGTAATCTTTCATAGGAGGATCCCTTTTTTGATTGACCTTTGTTGGGGGATCCTTCTTGGGAGGAAATTTGGGGATGGACTCTTTGGGAGGGGCTTGCTTAGGTGATGGATCTTCCTTAGGTGATTCCTTAGGAGGTGAGGGGTCTTTGTCTTTTTACTTTCGGGGATATTGGACCCCTTTGAATTTCCCCTCGCTATCGGCACTAAGAATGGATTCATCCTTTTCTTCCTTATGGGTGACCTCACTAATGGGAGGATGCATGTATGATCATCCTAGCAAAATGTTGAAGACATCAACTTCAACAAGATTTCCCTGCTCATCTGTTTGTTCATCCTCACATTCATCCTCTTCACTCTCCTCATCATCAGATGAAGAATTTGGCTCAACAGCATTAGTTGGCGCCAACATGTTTGGGATTTGAGAAAAGCTTGGCCTATCTTCTTCACTTTGTTTTTTGGGAAAAGCCTTTCCTTTAGGGATGTAACTCGGTTTTTGGGCCCTTTTTAAGGCGGTGATCTTATTCACGATAACTCTGTCTCATGCACTGGCTTCTTCGGTGAACCTTTCCATCTTTTTGAGAATAGCAAGGGGAGTTTCTTCATGTTGATCTTTGGACTTCTTCTTGCTTTCAAATTTGGCTCTTGGGTGATCATTGATGTCAACCTTTGACATTCGCAAGTTTTCTTCAACTTCCATTGCCATTTCCTTATTGCCTTGGCCTAAGTGGATGGTTTCTTATCCCTCAACACATAGGTGAGGTGACCACCCACGACTTTTATGAATTTGTCAAGAATGTTGCCTTAAGATGGTTTCAAACGATCAGGTATATCTTTGACTACCCTATCAAACTTTTGAATGAATTCTCGCACATATTCCCTTCCCTTGGTTATTTGGTATAATTTTTCAATGTTGAAGGTCCCTTGGGCATTGCATGACCACCTTTTCATGAATAGTTCCTTGGAATCATCAGACTCCTTTACGCATCCAAGAGGAAGGCTAAGATACCAATCTCTTGCTTGTCCCTCAAATGATAAGGCAAAAAGCATCATGATCCTATCTTCATCAAATATCATTCAAGGGGACAACTGCTAGTAGAAGTCTTCAATAAAATCACGGGAAGTCCAAGTAGCATCCCCTTTGAATTTGGGCAACCATCGGTTAAATTTTTCAGGTAATGGCTTGGGATCGTCACTCAATTTCAAAGGGGCAAAGAAACTAACCAAGTGTCTTTCACTTTTGGTCATCTTGGGTCGAACCCTTTCAGAGTCAGTGCTTGAAGTAGATGCCATCTTTGGAGATGTATCACTGACCTTCTCGAATTCGGGGAAAAGGGAGATTCCAATAGGCGATGGAGTTCGCTTTCCCCTTTTTGCAGCGACCCTAATTAAAGAGGAATGTTGTCGCCTTCATATAAACTAGGGGATTGGACAATGAGTGGAATAGCCAAAGGAATATTTATAAATGTTGTCAATGAATCAATTCCTCAGTGATTCACTAGGGAGGTAGACCTACTTCCTCCCCAGCAACGGCGCCAAAATGTTACTGCTCAAACTAGCAGGGGACCTAAGGGGGATCCCTAAAGGGCAAGTGTTAGGCCAAGGACAACAAATGGAGACTTAGCCCAATGTCACCTCAGTTAAGGCTCCCTTCTCTTTATGGATTTTCACCAATGGGAGGAGACCTGATATGTGTGGAGTCACTAATGAATGATAAGTCAATGGATATGAGTGACCCAAACCCTTTCCCAAAAAAGTTTGAAGCATGGAGCTTGTTTGCTTTCTAAGCAAAGTGCTATGTATTTCTAGGGAAAGGAAGAGGATTTTGAGGGTTAGGTTTATGGGAATAGGCTTGTAAAGGAGTTTCCCAATCCCTAAAATCCTTGTTAGTGTTGGAATTTCTAAGTCTGACACGTTAGAAACCCTTCATGTACTTTACTAATTTATTCCTACCTACTTGTTCTATTAATTAACAAGTTATTTACCATTTAAATACTCGAAATAAATACAAGTACATGCTCAACACATTACAGATCATGAACTAAAGGAAATAGAAACAAGCACACAAGTGACACCGTTGTTTTTGGACTAATGTCCCAGGAAAACCCCAATGCGAGAAAACCGGTGCAGCTATCTAAGGGTTTGATTTATTAAGCAATTTCATAATACTGTAAAGAACAGATAACTGCTGTAAAGCAAACAATATGCAGAATTTGTAAGGGATTTTGAGACCTACCTGAACTGCTGAAACTGTTGTCTGCTGAACTATTGTCTTCAACCTGTTGAAGCTGATCCGATTACCGAGAAACCAATTCCTCCCAGCCAATCCAGCAAGCTTCTCACCGAAGCCCACTGCCCCCGTGCCCAGAACCTCAGATCAATGTAAAGCTCCTGATTCCCTGGTTCTCCTGCCCTCTGCTCTCCCCCCTTCTCAGTCCCATCTCCGTGGTTTTATATAGCCAGGGCTAAGCGGTGGCCGCCCTGTACATCTATGTCTCCACCGCTTACTCCTGTGGTGACAGGTTTCTTCAGCCGTGAGTAATCCTCCCCTCCCAGTGACTATAGGCAGCACTGATATTTATCCCTTTTGAATTTTATAACTTTAACATTTTATAAATTTTAGAATTGTAAGACTTTAGCATTTTATAAATTTTAGAATTTTATAACT
>APFE030707755.1:24369-39598 GCA_000404065.3 Pinus taeda
TTGTATGCGAATTCGACTAAGGGTAAATACTTTTCCCAGTGTGATTGTTGATCCATTACATACATTCGCAACATGTCTTCAAGTACTTGATTTACTCTTTCAGTTTTCCCATCAGTCTCAGGATGGTAAGCAATGCTTAAATTTAGCTGAGTACCTAAGGCTGTTTGCATGCAAGTCCAGAATCTAGAAGTGAATCGTGAATCTCTATCGGATATAATCTTTTTAGGTACTCCATGAAATCTAATAATTTCATTTATGAATACTCGAGCTAAGTCAGCAACATCGTAAGTGTCTCCCACGGGAATGAAATGGGCGCTTTTCGTTAATTTATCCACCACTACCAAAATGTCATTGTGTCTTTGAGAAGTAAGAGGTAGTCCAGTGATAAAATCCATAGAAATGGTCTCCCATTTAGACATAGGAATGTCGTGGGGTTGCAAGAGGCCTGCTGGGTGACAATGATCTACCTTTACTTGCTGACACTCCAAACATTTTGGAACAAATTGAGTGATATCACGCTTCATGCCTGCCCAAAAGAAGAGTTTCTTGGTATCCGCATACATTTTCCCTACTCCAGGATGAGCACAGTACACTGCTCTGTGGGCTTCCCCAAGGATGGTATTCCGAAGATCTTTATCATCAGGAATATACATCCTTCCATGGAATCGTAAGATCCCATCGTTTTCTAGTTCATATCCCTCAAATTTAGATTCTTTTACCCTGTTACCTTCAAGACTTGCTCTTACTTTTAAATACCAGCTGTCTTTTATAAGTTGATCTAGTACTCGTTGTCTTAAGTCTACTTTAATGGGTATGAGAGAAAATATCCAAGGTTTTCTGCTTAAAACATCTGCCACTATATTTTCTTTTCCTTTAATGTATGATATCCCGAAGTCATATTCACTTAGAAATTCACTCCGTCGCCGTTGCCTTGCATTTAAGTCTCTTTGGGTGAACAAATATTGTAGACTTTGATGGTTGCTTTTAAGTGTAAAACTTCGTCCCACTAGATAGTGTCTCCAAATCTTTAAAGCTAGTACTACAACAACTAATTCTAAATCGTGAGTAGCATAGAGTTCTTCATGAGGTTTTAACTTCCTGGAAGCATATGCTATTACTCCTCTATCCTGCATCAACACTGCACCCAGTCCCTTTTTGGATGCATCAGTACATACTGTAAAATCTTTGTCCATGTCAGTGACTCTTAGAATCGGTGCACTGGTGAGTAGTCTTTTGAGTTCAGAGAATGCTTTGCTACATTCCTCGGTCCATTCATACTTAACACCTTTCCGTTGAAGGGTTGTAATTGGCTTTGTGATTTTGGAGAACCCCTCTACAAATCTTCGGTAATAACCGGCTAAACCCATAAAGCTTCGTATCTCATGAGCATTTTTCGGTATTGGCCAATCCATGATCGCTTTTACTTTCTCAGGATCTACCGAAATCCCTTCACCTGATATGATGTGCCACAAATAATGAATCCTTTCCTGAAAGAATGAACACTTCGATAGTTTTCCATACAACTGGCGTTCTCTAAGACAGGACAATACTATCCGCAAATGATCTTCATGCTCTTTCCTATTCTTGGAATAGATGAGTATATCATCTAAAAAGACTTGCAAAAATTGATCAAGATATTTATGGAAAACGCTATTCATAAGATTCACGAATACTGCTGGTGTATTTGTTAATCCAAATGGTACCACGGTGAATTCATAATGTCCAAAACATGTCCGGAATGCAGTTTTGGAAATATCATTTTCAGAAATCCTTAACTGATGATAGCCTGATCGAAGGCCAATTTTTGAAAAGACAGCAGCTCCTTTCATTTGATCGAAAAGATCGTCGATTCGAGGCATAGGGTATTGATTCTTTACTGTAGCTCGATTCAAGTCTCGATAATCTACGCATAATCTTAAAGATCCATCTTTCTTCTTCACAAAAATTACAGGAGCGCCCCAAGGTGATGTGTTGGGCCGAATATGCCCTACATCCAGTAGTTTCTTCAATTGAATTTGCAGTTCCTGAAGTTCTGGAGCCGTCATTCTATAAGGTGTTTTAGAGATCGATTGGGTACTTGGTTTTAATTCAATAGTGAGATCCAGCTCTCTTACGGGGGGTAATCCTGGTAACTCTTTTGGAAATACGTCCGGGAATTCGGCTAACACCGGATATTGTCCTAAGGATGGTCCTTTTCCTTTGCTTACCTCTTGAATTACATAAGCCTGACAAACTTTCCTTAAACAACGCTTTATTTTCATCGCGGAAATGTAGCGTAAAGATACCTTCCTCCTGACTCCTTGAATTTGGATTACTTCTCCTTCATCATTCATGCCTAGAATTCTTTTCCCATAACAATCTACCCAAGCTTGATGAGCTTCTAGCCAGTCCGTACCTATGATAAGATCATATGTTCCTAATGCTGTGACATAAACTTTCAGTTTAGTCAAACAGACCCCTAGGTCAATTTTGCATTGATCCACATTTAAGCTCACGGTTTGGAGTTCTCCTGAGGCCATTTCCACTTGATGAAAATCATTTTGTCTACGAGCTGCCAACCCAGTATCAAATAAAATTTTGACTTTTATACCATTGATAGTACCTGAAGATTCCACTACAGTGGATTGATGTGCTGCTTGGTCGTGTTCGACCACTGCATGAATTCTATGATTACCTCGGTTGTCTGATATCGGTTCCTTTCCAGTCCTATGCAATATATTCAACGAAGCTTCGGGGCAGTCACGTTGAAAGTGCGGTCCCCCACATCCCCAACAATTAAGTGGTGTTGATCCTCTTGAGTCAGGGCGTGAATTCCTAGAGAACGAGCTTCGTCCTCTCGTGTTGATTCCTCTCGAATTTCTTTCTCCACTAGCGGTCCTTCGAGATGCCCAGGGACTGGTGTTTGATGATCCCGCGGCTCTAGTGTTTACTGACATGGGAGCTCTCGTCCCTATATTTCTTGGGGTAAACCTGTTACTGTAAGGTGGCCTCGAGCTACCTCCTCTGAGGAAGTTCCGGGGAGTCTTTCCTGGAAATCCTGATTGGACAGGCCTTGTTGGCCCCATATCCATTTTGATCCCTAGATGCTCTTCTGCATAACGACCACATTCGACTGCCTCGGCTACTGATGATGGCTTCCACATGCTTACCAAGGCTCTGATGCGAGGATTTAACCCAAATATGAAGTGTTCAGCTTGACGTTCATCAGAGTCTAAGTAGTGAATGTATTTTACAAGCTCCATAAACCTTATCTCGTACTCTTTCACCGTTTTATTTCCCTGAATTGACGTATGAAAGGCTTTTGCTTGCTGTTGTTGAAAGTATGGAGGTAAATAATTTGCGCGAAACCTTTCCTCAAATAGTTCCCAAGTGGCATTATCTGATGTAAGGTGTAGCTGCTTTTCTAGATTTCCCCACCAAATCAAGGCACTTTCCTTTAGTTGAAACACAACAATTTTTGTTTTTGTCGAAGACGAATATTCTCTTAACCTAAAGCATCTGTTCATTCCTTCCAACCATGCTTCAGCGCGTTCACCTGCCCGACCCCCTGAGAATTTTGGGAGTCTGATTTTCTGAAGCTCCCTCGAAATGTCTTCTTTCGATCTTCTGGGCTCAAAATTCTTTGGTTCTGCTGAACTGGTAGCCAAATGTTGAGATTCCTCTTTGGTTTTAGCCTTAGTGGATTCTTTTAATGTCTCCAATAAGGCTTCCAAGGAGTTCATTATCACAGTCAACTCTGGCGCTGGGGCGATTGATGTTGATAATGGTCTTGGTGGTGATGATGGGGACGATGATGGCGACGGTGGCAGCATTAATGGTGGTGATGCTGCCCATTCACGTCGTCGTCGCTCATACGTCCTTACCATTGTAATGGTTCCTGAACATATAATAAAATTTTATCAAAATTTTAAGGTAGACAACCGAATTTAACGCATAAATTTCTTTTGCGACTTCACATTCATAAACGGGTATAGTTTTGCTATTTTTACCCGCTAGGCGGATCTTACTGGTACCGAGGTCAAGGAGGGTGGTCTCGCGACCTCCTTATCCTAATGCAGGGTATTCTATCCTAATATGAATAATGCAGAAGTGTATGGTTATTAGCGCCTAAGGTAAGACATCTAAAGTTTATTTACCTAATAACACTCATACAAAATAAATGTTAAATATCTCATTACAAAGTACATCGGTAACATACCCGCCATACCTCAATCTAGTTATTACATTTAAGGGAGGTCATACATATTTATATTCTGAATATATTACTTGGATATGGATTAAGTCTATAAAAGAAGGGTTGTTTTGGTTCCCTATTAGTTTGACTTTTAGCCGAAAATTTACCATAGACATGCCATGATTAACATCTAGAAGAGATACAGTTGATCAGTATATCATAAAAGTAGATTGAGTTTAAACGGAGGAAATAAATTAGGATAAAATGTGATTTATGATTTCCATAACTAGTTCTGTTTTAAAAATGGCTTCGTCAAATAAAAAAATAAGCTGCAAAAATCAAATATTAATATTGTACAACTTAACATAATTAAATTGTGATAAAAGTATTTAAAGATGCTACATCCATTTATGCATTAAATGGAATACTTTCACTGATCCGAATCCAAAATTGCATTAAAAACTAACTTCACCGATCCAAAATTGCATTAAAAACTAACTTCATGGAATACTTTCACTGATCCGAATCCAAAATTGCATTAAAAACTAACTTCACCGATCCAAAATTGCATTAAAAACTAACTTCACCAATCCAAAATTGCATAAGAACTAATGGTCCATCTAACTAAATTCAATTCTAGTAATTACAAGAAATAAAAAAAATCAACATCTAAATTTTCATGAAAAGAAAATGGTAATCGTAAAGGAAAACATAAACACTTTGTACGGTAAAATCAATAAGGCTATGTAGATATTTTAAACAATGATCGCAACAATGTGGCACGCCTCAATGTTTTCAAAAGGTTAAACATCGTTTGAAATAATTAAAAAGAAATAGGCAAGGAAAACATAAACATTTTGTATAGTAAAATCAGCAATGCTATGTAAATATTTTAAACAATGATCGCAAAAATGTGGCACGCCTCAATGTTTTCAAAAGGTTAAACATCGTTTGAAATAATGAAAAGACATATGTAAGTCAACAGTTGAATTTTAAAAAAAGCAAACTGTTGCATTTCCCAAAAGGGTATTTGGATATATGAAAGGTTAACTGATGCATTTTGGAAAGACATGCATGGAAAGAAGGATGATGACTATTGCATTTTAGGTAGAAAACAAATAACCAGAGGCAACTGTTTACAAACAAAAGGTGTAAAATTTTCTTACAACAAAGTTTACAAACTATATATCATTGAGAAGCATTTCACAAAAAGGCGAGGCTAGAAATATTTTTTTTAACATAGATTGATCACTAAAACAGCATGTACAAACTAAATACCATTTCGAAGCCTTTCCCAAAATGATGAGGATTGCAATATTTATTTTCCTATGCATTGATCACTAAATCACTGGTATCTTTCAACATCATATAAACTAAAATGTCACTTAAGAAAAATGATCATCAGCATTACAAAAAGGAATGAAAGAAAAAAAAAACCATCACCAATGGGTGTACATTGCCAATGCTCTGGAAAGAAACTTGTTGGAAATATCAGAGAAAATATTGGAAAATAACAGAACATAAAGCAGGACCCCCAGAAAACCTTGAAAATATCTATGACCTTGGTGAGTTCTGCTTGTGAGTGATCAACAGTAGGAGATGTAGATCCATGACCATTTACAGCATTATTCTTTGTTGCATCTGCAGAAGGATCAGGCATGCTTCCACCATCCTTGTTTTTTTCTGTTTCCATCACAACCGTAGATGTAATAGGGTACTCCACCTCCTCCTCTTCTATAAGAGAAGCATAATTAACTGTTATGATGCCATGCAAATTTAACTGAAGAATAACTTTAATCTTTGGATTCTCAGGCTTGGATGCTTGGAAGGGACCAATAGTGAAAGAGCTAATCTTTGGAGACGTTCCAAGTGGCAAATCCTTCATATCAGCATAAACAGCATCTAGAGTGAAGGTGCTTGCCCTGTGAAACGCCACTATTTTGATATTGGGTATTGGATTGCCTTTTGGGAATATAACATTAGTTGATTACATCGCTACACTTCCTTCATTTGCTTCCAAGGTAGGGGCATGTCCTTTCCAATTTAATGCAATGGAGAAGGGAAAACAATCTTCAACCTGAAAATCACGCACCCTAAATGTAGGGCTTAACATGGCACATTGTAGGGCACATCCTCAAGCAATGCACTCGCTAGCATTCAGAGTCAGACTCGGTTCCTTTTTGAACAAGCTACTCAGAGTTCTCAATATGGCAGGGACACGAGAACCAGATCCCACCACCTCAACGGAATGAATTGTGTCCACGCTCATATTAGCTTCAGCCAATGCCTTCTGACAAGGTATTTTTAACCTCTCTAACAAATCAGATGACAACTTCTCAAAATCCTCCCTCTTGATAAAACCTTTAACATCCTTCTCGTCAATCAGACACTCAATATTAAGAGGAGCCTCGGCATTGGTGCTCAAGACCTTCTTGAGCTTCTGACAGGCAGCCCACAACCTTGTGCTTGCGCAGAGATTTGCGGTTACGTTAATTCAATAGTCTTCTCTAAATTTTATGACAAAGTAATTGAACAGAACTCCATCAAAGTCCCTGCCACCTAAAGATCTGTCAAATGCATGTGAGAGGATCTTAAGATGACCTTTCAAGAAGCCCGCAACACAGACTTGCGTATCACTGTGGCCAACATCGACGAATACAACATAAATTGGATTGGTATCCAGCAAATCCGTCTTGTAAATGCCATATGCAAGGGCAATGGCAGTGGACTCGTGCAGCAGACGAAGAGGATTTAGATTGGCTATGAAGGCCACGTCTAAGTAAGCTTGCCTCTGTAATTCTGTGAAGTAGGTTGGTATTCCGATCACACAGTCGGAAACCGCCGATGTTTCCAAATTCTTCATGGCTATTCCCTTTAAATGCGATAGAAGCATACCTAAGATTTCCGTCAAGGTGAATACTTTGTCCTCTTCTAAGTACCGGACGTGGATCAGAATACCGTCATTCGACGCTTCCGAGGCTTCAAAGGGGAACAACGCAAGATCGTGCTGGATCTCTTGATCCCAGAACTTCCTTTTGATTAAACGCTTGATCTGCGTAATGGTGGTTTTTCGGATTCATCGTTGCAGAGGCCGCCACTGCTGTGCCCAGAAACCGCTGCTTATCGCCGAAGCACACCATCGTCGGGGTTTCCCGCTTGGATTCATCGCTGAGAATCACGTCGATGTTGCGTTTCTTTGCTACAGTTACAACGCAGTTCTCATTCCCAACGTCGAGCCCGACAACGCTCATCTTTACAGGGAATTCAAGGCGAAATTGCTCAAAATATCACAAATTTGCCTTTGAACTTGACGAATTTGGCATTTATAGAAAATGCAGGCAAAAATTGCTAGAAATACCAGAAATTAAACCTCAGTACATTGAAGCTAAGCTCAGAAATAGCGAATTTTACCGCAAATTCGTCAGAATTCGTAACCTGACTTGAATTCGGACAATTCGAGGTCAAAGTGATCAAATTTGAGCTCTGAATAGTCATCTTGACACAAAATATGCTGAATTTAGCGGTCTGCGGAGGAGTTCGGCGACAGATTACATATCTACTCCAACCGGGATCGATTCAGTGTCGATTTAGTGTAGGTGAAGCGAAATTTTGGAAATGGAGATTTGCCGAGACCAACTAATTTTGCCTCTAAATTATTTCAACTAGGCTCTAAATTATTTCAAATTATATTCACAAACTGAAATTACCACAGTGCTTGTTAAACAGGGGGTTTTTAGATTCAAAACGCAGAAATGTAACCGTGAATTTTTACAAGCTTTTACGCAACAGAATTTAACCACAAAATTGATACGGGCGTAGGGCCTGTGAGGTCGAAGGGTTTGAACGATGCCTCTGATACCATGTGTAATAACCATAAACTGAAATAAGATGATAAGCAGAACAGAAATGCAGTAACCGTAATGGATTTCGAGACCTACCTGAACTGTTGTCTGCTCCCGTTGAAGCTGATGACTCCGCGGTTATTCTGATCCGATTACCGGGAAACCAATTCCTCCCAACCAATTCAGCAAGCTTCTCACCAAAGCTCACTGCTCCCGTGCCCAGAACCTCAGATCAATGTAAAGCTCCCTCTGGTTTGAACTCCTGATTTCCTGGTTCTCCTGCCCTCCATTCTCTATTTTTCCTCCAGTTCTTAGCCCCATCTCCGTGATCTTATAGCCAGGGCTAAGCGGTGGCCGCCCTGTACACCTATGACTCCACCACTTACTCCCGCGGTGACAGCTTCCTCCAGCCGTGAGTCATCCTCTCGTACAGTCGTTTCTGCCTTACTTAGGGTTCAGTTTTTAAATGCGATGGTATCCATATGACCATTAAGGTATTATAATGTTAAACTTTATATAAATGTCATTGTTACTATGTCACTATCACGCCTCCATATAACCATATAGCATTTCCCTTTATCACTTTATAATGTTTAAACGTACTTTATCATTTCATTTATGTTTGTTTTCTTTTAATATAAACTTTAGAATTTAATTAATATTTGATATTAATACTTATTTATTCTTTTTATAATATCATTTTATTTATTTTATTATATATTTATATATTTTTTTATTATTTTTATTTATTATTATTTTAAGGATGGGTCGTTACAAGAAGCTAGTGTCTCTTCATCTTCTCTTCACTGATCATCTTGTCTTCCAGCTCCAAAGGTGTCTTCCAGTAGGGTCTCCTTCTTTTTCTCTTTCATTGTCATCATGTAATGTGGAAATATAGTACCAGCAAATGAAATCCACTCATGACAAGTCGACCTTAGTCCAAAAACTCCTAGTCTAACATGCTTCTGAAAATCACTAACTGAGCTGGAATTGAGTGTCGAACTGAGAGACTAGCTCAGGGATTATGCAATTTCACAACTCAAGAGGTTAGGGGCCAAGACTGAAGCTTGAAACTATGTAATGCGCAGTTCATGAAGGCCGGGAAAGGGTGAATGCATAGTTGAGGGACTCAAGGAGGCAGACTTGAGGTTTCCCACTGCATAGTTCTGAAGGGAGAGAAGCCTAGGGCTTGTGCAATTGCATAGTTCAAGGAGTCAGGTTGGAAGTTTGAGGCTCGAGACTGTGAAATGCACAAAATAATACTGACTAGAGGCTGATCTACACAGTTCCAAAGCTTAAGGGATTAAGGTTGAGCACTAATACTGCATAGTGCGCAGTTCTGGAAGGCAGGAACTGCACATTGCACAGTTCCAAGAGGCAAGGGTTGAGCTTAAGGGCTAAGACTGCACAATGTGCATTTCAAGAGGGCTGAGTGAAGTCAAGTTCCTTAGGAAAGAGGTTTTCATAATTTGGCTAAGTGTGGGATTAGTGAGGTCTAGATGAGAAAGGATAAAACTAGAACATGATCACACACTTAGAGAAGTCAATGGAAAAACATTGATCACTCAGAACACACAAACAACATGATCCACTTAATGCGACAACAATACAACAACTTCCTCCAAGTGCGACACTTAAGATACACTTTGCGATGACAATGACGACACTTGTGCAACAATGCATGAAACTTTAGGAATGAGTGTAATACATGTCTATATGATAAATAGGACCCATTGGAACCAAAGTTACCCCTAGAAATTAACCATAAATATGCTTATGTGATATGCAACACTTTCCATGCCAAAAGATGACATTTGTGACGGTAAGAGACAAGTGCAAATGACACTTACAAAATGTGAATGACATTGAAAGTGACACATGCCAAAGTGAATATAACATGAAAACTACACTTATTAAAGTGAAGGAAATAAAAAGTGACAATTGTAACGTGAAAGCGACACTCGTGAAAGCAAAGGTGCACAAAAGCGACAGTTGGAAAAACTCACTGAAATTGAAGTGCAATCATAACCAAAAGTGATAGGCTGCTAATTGAAAGTGTGCATTGGTTGTAAACATAGGTTGAATATTTCATAGGCACTGCCTTGATGGACTGCACTATGCTTGTTCAAGCTCTCGTAAAGGAATGCACTCATGAACGTTTTACAGAGTAAACACGTGTATGCAAGTGAATTCGACATAGAAATCGAGAGGAATACTCAAACATTTACCATAACATCCATTTATCATGAAGTGACTTTGGAATAACAGATCGTTAGATCATTAGTAGGCTCCAAGTTTCACGCGTAGGAAAAAAATTGGAGGGTTTTGATCACAAAGTCAATAGAAGTGTAAGGAAAGACAAGGTCATTGTTAACATCATCATCAATATGATAAATTGGATCCTTGTCAAAATTATCACTACTCATTCCCCACTTCCTGTCCTCTACATGCAAAAAATCACAAATATTAAGTTCTATGGAATCAATCGATTCAAGGTATTCAAAAAATAGATCATCAAAATTGACATCCATGAGGGGGGTGGACCTTGCCTCAACCTCACTTTCCAAATATTTCTCTTCATCATAGTCCACTTCAAGACCACCTTCAATATCACTTTCCATAAGTTCATCTTAATGATCCAAAAAGGACTCGTCCCTTTTGTCATGGAATTCATCCTCATCATTTCCTTGATTTCCTTCGTTAATAGAATGATCAAGATGATAAAGGGTGATTTTTTCCTTTGGATGGCCATGATCTTCTTCAACTTCTTTAGCATAGTCGATGAGGCCTTCCCTTTGGAGAGAAACCTCCAAACTTTGACAAGCATCTTCTTAGTATGAAACCTTGGCCCTTTATAATTCAGAAATCTTCCAATTAGTACAACAAAAGATGGAATGATTCTAGGTTCACATGAATTATCAAGCCAATACCTATGCTTGCATCTGATAGAGATAATAAACAACTCAATGAGAATGTATTGATGAGCCACATTGATATTTGAAGCATGCTTGATGAATTTTGCTACGTGATTACTTGTTGAAGAAGGATCACCATCAAATCTTGGCATATTTTCCATATACTTCCAATCCAAGCAATTTGGATATCCAGGGATCCCTATAATTCTCAAATCCAGGAACAACTTGTTTAATTTTGCTAGAACCATTTTGTTATATTTCACATATCAATGACATTGGAGTCGCTAGGGTGAATTCAAAAATTTCATCTAAACATGCTTGCTTCACTATACAAGCATTGAGAATTTGAAGTTCAACGAAGAACTAGGGCTTCGTTCTTCTAGAAGAGGATTAATATTGTCATAAGATATATTGTCTTCAAAGGGATGAAGTTAGATCTTCAAATTATAGGGATGAAACATGTGCTTCGTCCTCGACAACAACACCAAAAAGGTTGCGGCAAAATGTAGCAAGCCTTGGAGAGGGGTACCATACAAGGTAACCATTAGATAAAGTGATAACAATAACGTAGTAGCCCATTATCACCAAAACTACTACCCCTTTCTCTTTATGTATTTTCACCAATGGGAGGAATCTCAGTAAAAGGTCATGCATAATAGATTATCTAGGTTATAAAGGTATAAGGTAACTTAAAGGCTTCTAAGGGAAAGACACAATTTAGGTAGCCTGCTCCAACTATGAAGAAGAGGCAATTCACTTTCCTTAGAAAGGACAAATTGGGGCAATGCAAGATCTAAGGTTTGATAGATATGTTGTGAGTTGGGATATCCAAAGGTCAAAGTGCCAAGAAAAGGTTTTTCACAATGTGTTTCAACCTAAGTCACATGACATGAGGACACATAAATATGAATATTCAACACGAGGCACGAAAACCCATAAATAGGACAGACCCCTATGTCAATTTTGCATTGATCCACACTCAAGCCCACGATTTGGAGTTCTCCTGAGGCCATTTTTACTTGATGGAAATCATTTTGTCTACGAGCTACCAACCCACATTTGTTTAATGCATACGATGAAATGAAACTATCTGTGGCACCAGTATCAAGTAAAATTTTGAGTTTTATACCATTGATAGTAGCTGAAGATTCCACTACAGTGGATTGATGTGCTGCTTGGTCGTGGTCGACCACTACATCAATTCTATGATTACCTCGGTTGTTTGATATCGGTTCCTTTCCAGTCCTATGCAATATATTCAACGAAGCTTCGGGGCAGTCACGTTGAAAGTGTGGTCCTCCACATCCCCAACAATTAAGTGGTGCTGATCCTCTTGAGTCAGGGCGTGAATTCCTAGAGAACGAGCTTCGTCCTCTCGTGTTGATTCGTCTCGAATTTCTTCCTCCACTAGCGGTCCTTCAAGATGCCCAGGGACTGGTGTTTGATGATCCCGTGGCTATAGTTACTGCCATGGGAGCTCCTGTCCCTATATTTCTTGGGGTAAACCTGTTACTGTAAGGTGGCCTCGAGCTATCTCCTCTGAAGAAGTTCCGGGGAGTCTTTCCTGGAAATCCTGATTGGACAAGCCTTGTTGGCCCCATATCCTTTTTTATCCCTAGGTGCTCTTCTGCATAACGACCACATTTGACTGCCTCGGCTACTGATGATGGCTTCCACATGCTTACCAAGGCTCTGATGCGAGGATTTAACCCAAATATGAAGCGTTTAGCTTGACGTTCATCAGAGTCTAAGTAGTGAATGTATTTTACAAGCTCCATAAACCTTATCTCATACTCTTCCACCGTTTTATTTCCCTGAATTAACGTATGAAAGGCTCTTGCTTGCTGTTGTGGAAAATATGGAGGTAAATACTTTGCGCGAAACCTTTCCTCAAATAGTTCCCAAGGGGCATTATCTGATGTAAGGTGTAGCTACTTTTCCAGATTTCCCCACCAAATCAAGGCACTTTCCTTTAGTTGAAACACGGCAAATTTTTGTTTTTGCCGAAGACGAATATTCTCTTAACCTAAAGCATCTGTTCATTCCTTCCAACCATGCTTCAACGCGTTCACCTGCCCGACCCCCTGAGAATTCTGGGAGTCTGATTTTCTGAAGCTCCCTCGAAATGTCTTCTTTTGATCTTCTGGGCTCAAAATTCTTTGGTTCTGCTGAACTGGTAGCCAAATGTTGAGATTCCTCTTTGGTTTTAGCCTTAGTGGATTCTTTTAAGGTCTCCAATAAGGCTTCCAAGGAGTTCATTATCACAGTCAACTCTGGCACTGGGGCGATTGATGTTGATAATGGTCTTGGTGGTGATGATGGGGACGATGATGGCGACGGTGGCGGCATTAATGGTGGTGATGCTGCCCGATCACGTCGCCGTCGCTCATACGTCCTTACCATTGTAATGGTTCCTGAACATATAATAAAATTTTATCAAAATTTTGAGGTAGACAACCGAATTTAACGCATAAATTTCTTTTGCGACTTCACATTCATAAACGGGTATAGTTTTGCTATTTTTACCCGCTAGGCGGATCTTACTGGTACCGAGGTCAAGGAGGGTGGTCTCGCGACCTCCTTGTCCTAATGCAGGGTATTCTATCCTAATATGAATAATGCAGAAGTGTATGGTTATTAGCTCCTAAGGTAAGACATCTAAAGTTTATTTACCTAATAACACTCATACAAAATAAATGTTAAATATCTCGTTACAAAGTACGTCGGTAACATACCCGCCATACCTCAATCTAGTTATTACATTTAAGGGAGGTCATACATATTTATATTCTGAATATATATTACTTGGATATGGATTAAGTCTATAAAAGAAGGGTTGTTTTGGTTCCCTATTAGTTTGACTTTTAGCCGAAAATTTACAATAGACATGCCATGATTAACATCTAGAAGAGATACAATTCATCAGTATATCATAAAAGTAGATTGAGTTTAAACGGAGGAAATAAATTAGGATAAAATGTGATTTATGATTTCCAGAACCAGTTCTGTTTTAAAAATGGCTTCGTCAAATAAAAAATAAGCTGCAAAAATCAAATATTAATATTGCACAACTTAAACATAATTAAATTGTGATAAAAGTATTTAAAGATGCTACATGCATTAAATGGAATACTTTCACTGATCCAAATCCAAAATTGCATTAAAAAATAACTTCACCGATCCAAAGTTGCATTAAAAACTAACTTCACCAATCCAAAATTGCATAAGAACTAATGGTCCATCTAACTAAATTCAATTCTAGTAATTACAAGGAAAAAAAAAAAAATCTTAATTTTCATGAAAAGAAAATGGTAATCGTAAAGGAAAACATAAACATTTTGTACGGTAAAATCAATAAGGCTATGTAGATATTTTAAACAATGATCGCAACAATGTGGCACGCCTCAATGTTTTCAAAATGTTAAACATCGTTTGAAATAATTAAAAAGAAATAGGCAAGGAAAACATAAACATTTTGTATAGTAAAATCAGCAAAGCTATGTAAATATTTTAAACAATGATCGCAAAAATGTGGCACGCCTCAATGTTTTCAAAAGGTTAAACATCGTTTGAAATAATGAAAAGAAATATGTAAGACAACCAGTTGCATTTTAAAAAGTTAACTGTTGCATTTCCCAAAAGGAGACTTGAAAATAACATAGTAGTTAGCAATACTTTCTAGCCACTGAAAAAAAAAAAACATACATAAGTCAACTGTTGCATTTCCCAGAAGGAAATTTTCATGGAATTTATTTATTTATTTTTTTAAATAGGAATTTTAACTGTTGAATTTCCCAAAAAGGGGATGAAAGGTTAATTAATGCATTTTGGAAAGACATGCATGGAAAGAAGGATGATGACTATTGCATTTTAGGTAGAAAAACAAATAACCGGAGGCAACTGTTTACAAACAAAAGGTGTAAATTTTTTTTACAACAAAGTTTACAAACTATATATCATTGAGAAGCATTTCACAAAAAGACGAGGCTAGAAATATTTTTTTAACATAGATAGATCACTAAAACAGCATGTACAAACTAAATACCATTTCGAAGCCTTTCCCAAAATGATGAGGGTTGCAATATTTATTTTCCCATGCATTGATCACTAAATCACTGGTATCTTTCAACATCATATAAAAACTAAAATGCCACTTAAGAAAAATGATCATTAGCATTACAAAAAGGAATGAAAAAAAACCATCACCAATGGGTGTACATTGCCAACGCTCGGGAAAGCAACTTGTTGGAAATATCAGAGAAAATATTGGAAAATAACAGAACATAAAGCAGGACCCC
>APFE030707755.1:39608-54459 GCA_000404065.3 Pinus taeda
GGGCGCTCCCCCGCAATTATGGTATGGATGGTACGGTCACCTGGCACTAGGACTGAGAAACCCTCAAACTCGGTTGTGGTGAGGCCCCTCCTTTGGACCAGCTGTGCATCTATGAAATTGTGGGTAGCCCCACTATCTACCAGCACTAACACCCTCTGTCCTTGTATAGTGCCTCTAATCCTCAGTGTCAAAAACTTATTAATTTCGCATAAAGAAGCAAGAACTCCTCCTGTTGGGGCAAGAGATGCCCCTCCCTGTGGAGGTGGTGGTGGTGGCCCTCTGTCTGTCGAACTCTCTCCATTTGTCCCACCACAATCCTGCTCCACCTCATCCTCCTGGTCACTATCAGAAAAGACCTCGATGTAGTGTGCTCTACCTGCAATGCACCTATGGCCAGGTGCCCAAGGCTCTCTGCATGTGAAGCACAGCTTCCTCCTCCAGAGGTCCTTCCCTGTCTCCTCATCCAACTGCCCCCTCCCTTGTATGGTCCTCGGCAATGGGGGTCTAGTCTCATGCCCCTTCTATGGGAAACGGGTCTGTGCAGGAAATGGTGCTCTAGTCTTGGGGATGGCACCATGTAGATCCCTAGCACACAAGACTGCTTCCTGCAGCGTGGAGGGTCTGCATGACTTCACCAGCCCACGCAGGGGCTCAAGCAAGCCCTCAATGAAGGTATATACCCTCCTCGCCTCGGATAGATCCGAGACCATCACTGACACATGTAGAAAATCTGAAAAGTACTGCTCTGGGTTGCTTGATTGGCACAGTTGTGTTAATTCCTTGAAAGAAGCCTCTGGATCCCTCTGATCAAGTTGCTCCACCACCCTCCGAGTGAAGTCCTCATAGGAAACTATCTGGGCATGCCCCAAGGTGGTCAAGCCATGAAACCACCAATCATGGGCTTGCCCCTCCACGTGCAGCGTGGCCATCTTAATGGCTTCCTACTCTGTCATCCGGTTGAGTTGAAAGTATGTGTCCATCTTTTTGACCCAAGCCCTGGCCGTGCACTTGGCAGTGCCATCAAAGGTAGGGAAATACATCCTTTCTATGCTTCTCTGTAGCTCATAGTCCCTTGCCCTTCGTACCCCTTATTCTTCTCACTCTACTTGAGCTTGTAGTAATCCCTGAAGGAGGGGTTCTTTGAAGTCTTTATCCATAATCTGCCACTCTCTGAAGTAATCCCCCATCTGAGGAGTGTCTTCCTCCCTTGCTGGCTCCATTTGTGCCACTGGCACGAAATAAGGTAGTGTAGCTCGGATCGGCACACTGACTGAAGGACGTTGCACTATTGGTGAAGGGTGATTGAAAGGCTGAGAGGACCCAGAAGTTTCTCCACATAAAAACCCTCTAAGTGTGGTCCTTTCTCTGTTTTGTGACTTGATCTCCTCAAGCATGTCTTTGTGTCCCTTGGCCAAGTCACTCAAGGCCCTCAGGAGGCTGTCGAAAGTCGTCTCCTTCCTGCTCTTGGGTTTTGTCATTTCATCCTCTCTGGCCACTACTTTCCCTCTATCCTCCGCGTCTAGAGTAATTTCTAACTCCCTTTCTCTGCTCCTGGACCTCTGCCTACGGTAGGTGATGTTCTGCTGGTCTCCTCCTCTCATAGGAAACAATCCCCACAACCGAGCCAAGAACTAGGCTCTGATACCACTGTAATGTTCCTAAGTAGGAATGTAAGTGATATTAAGCAAATAAATTGTGCAAACACATAAAAATAAAACACACATCAAACATCCATGAAAACACTGCCATAAGGAAATGTTGAGCCATATTATTAAAAATCTGCAGGCTAGATACAATATGAAATGGAATGGTGCACCTGGACTTGTCCCAATGAACAAGCAAGACCAACCCCAGGTGGGAAAATAGTTGAGCTAAAGGATACCCAGCTGTTGCACCACTCTGCATTACGCTGCCCTAGTAAACTGTTGCCCTGCTGAACTTCGACTAGCTGGAAGGTATTCAAAACCTACCCAGAAAATTGTGTGCTTTTAACCCCGTACTCCTTGGACAAAACCCAGAAGGGAATTTCGCTGGTTTTGACTTTGGATTTTCGACTTCCTTGGAGCCTCTCCCTAGCCTCCACTGCCAATTTCAACTTGCAGGAAATAGCCTGCAAATCCCTCTGCAAACTCCTCCAAAATGCTAGTTTTACTTGTGCTATCCAACTCCTAGCTCTTGGTCAAGATCAACTGCTCCCCAAGTCCCCACGAATTGTTGTTGGATGACCTTTGCATAGTCCCTATGTCCAGAAATTCGACTGACTAATGCGCTGGTCTAGCTGGCTGCAAACTCCAACGAAAATGCCTTCACTATGCATCCTCCTAAGTTCCCGGTTCTCCCAGCAAGCAATGAATCCCCTTGCTGACCTCCAACTCCTCCTACGTGTTTTCTCGCTGCCCAAGGATATGTAGTTCCCTCTCTACGTTGATGGTTGAAGTGTGTTGTTGTCCTTGACTCCTTGAAACTCTTGTAGAACCGTCTCCCTAGGGCAAGCACGGATGGTCCCCCAAAGTAGAGGTTGAATCTCCTACGTGAGAGATTCATGGCTAAACAGCCAATAGACTTGCTAAGCAGCAAAGCGCACAAGTGAGTGTTTGTTTGCAAATGCAGAAGATCGTCGAAAATGAGAGTTGATCCTCCTTTTATTACCTTGGGCCTGCTTAGCCTCATGTGGGCCCGTCCATCCACCCATTCAATTTCCCTCCAAGCACATCGAATGGCCAAGTTCGAATTCCCCATGTGGGTGGCCCCCACATTCCACTAGCTGCTAAATAAAGTCGAATTTGCCCCATAGTTCTTAGTGTGTGGTCCTCCTCCTAAGTCAAAATTGTGCCAAAAATGTGTAGCTGCTCCCTGTGACTAATGTGTTTTAGAAGGGACATGACATGTTGATTCGATTAGCAGGGCTGCTAATTTGGTAACCTCATCAGATTGGCACACGCAAGGCGAGGACCCACTGTCACCTTGGCCCTTGCCCTCACTCCTTAATCCAACACCTCCTAAACAGCCAAAGGAGGTTTCCCCGAATATTCCACATTGCTCCGGATGTATGACCAATGCCTTGAATGGAGTCCAATGGGGGAAGGTGTTCTTTGCTTGTTTGTTGTCCCGACTCCCTACTAATAAAACAATGACAATAGAGTGCAAATTTCTAACAACAAATGTTAATAGTCAAAATCATTCAAGATGTAGCTTATGACCTATGGATTTTGATCTACAGGGACAATCCTAACTGTTTCTATGATTACTCAGTTATTTGGTTACACGGTTGAAGATTTACGAGTGAATTTAATTTGCTGTTCTATATGACAGACTGCTAAGTTTGCGTGAAAATGCAAGGGCAGCAAGCTATTTTATGTGTTTTGGCCCACTTATGGTGTAAATACACCTCTAAGGAGTTACCGAAGAGTACAAGGGGAGGAAAAGGGTATTTGTAGAGGTTCTAGGGAACCTCCCCTCCAGCTTGTATGACTGAAAATGTAATTTCTAGGTGGTTGAATATTACTTTTCAAAATTACTGAGTTATGTAATAAACTTAGGAATATCCAGATTAAATATTTGCCAATAAAAAGGCTACAAAATATACTAAACCCGTTCTAAAAATGATAATATTGCAAGTGGACACTATAGAGCTATTATAACCAAATATCAATAGAGATACTTGTAAACGCCTAAGACTTGGATCAAAAGTGGTTGGAAATGCAACTCCAGTTGACCAAAGCGCTCCATATCTGCAAACCTGCAACCTTTGGCTAGATATAAGTGTTAAATGTGTAATATAAAAACTTGTATTTAAAATGGGGTTTGTGATATGATAATTATCCCCAAATGACTTGTTGTAAAGTAATAAAACAATAAAAACCATCAATCATAACGTACTCTAAATGCGGAAATTAAAAGATATTTTGAGATTTTTAAAGATTTTGAATTGTTGGAATAATACTTGTGTCAATGGAGACTCACTTTAGAGTCAGAGTGTGAAGTCAATGTCCTTCAAGTTGCCATTCCCAACTTATGATGTGATCCAACTTGCAAGTTTTCAACATCCCCTTAGGGGCGGCCCTCACTTGGAGCGTCCCCAACCTTTACTCTTTATGCCCAACAAAATATAAAATCTCTGCAGCAACAAAGCTTCCTCTTGGAATGGTTTGATACCTTCAAATCAACTCTACATGCAACACAACAAACAAGTGGAAATCCTAGTTGTTTGCCACCACATTGCTAGATAGCTCTTAAATGGTAGAGAATATTTGTTTTAAAATAATATTTACTAATCATGAAAAATGGAAAATGATTTATAATTCCAAATAATAATACAATAGCAAGAGAAAAACACCAACAAAAGCCAGTCCATAATGTAGAACAAATTTTGCAATAAGATGAGTTATTTTTATTAGATAGCACTAATCTCTTGAACAACAACAACCACCTTACAATGAGAAAGAGTTTTCCTTATATAGAAAACATTGTAATGGCTAATTAATGGTTAGTTAACGGCTAGTTGGACTCTCTCATTATTTTAATGCTAGTCTTCCACATTCCAGGACTTAGCATTTTTTTAATAAAAATATTACAATAAAATTCATTTATTCCCTCAAGGGGGTTGATTTAGGCAATTTTCCCAAGGAAATTAATGGCTATCCCTTTAAAAGTATCCTATTGTGGTCTGCGGTCAAAATGATAGACTTTCCTAAACAACATTCCCCTTGGAACATCCTCCAACAATTCAACTTGCACATTTTTTAATGCCATTTGTCCCTTGCAATTCAACTTGCATAATTTTTTGGCATTTAATTCTTCTTCAACAGATATTTTTCCCACGAAATTTAGTCCATGAAACTCCAACCTCCCTATTGACTTGACTTTCTCTAATGGCTAGTTTGCAACAGCTAGTTTTTGTTGACTTTTTTACTTTTCTAGCAAATAGTAATGCAATTCGGCCCTGTTTTTTCTGGCCTAGGCATTGCCTCCTTTTCCCAAGCATTCTACACTATTTTGCTCATCATGCCACATAATAACACCTCAAAATTTTCCCACTAAAAAAAGTTCAGTTTTGTGCCACACCATCCCTGTAATATTCCTAATTGGGAAATAACAGTAAAGATCAAAAACATGAACTAGGAACAACAATTCAAATTAAAGTCCAAGCGCCCAAATCAGAACACCATAGAAAATAAGCAGAATCACTGAATCATTTTATTAATCAATGGGAATCTGAGTACATAATGAGTAAGAACAATGGACCCTGGGCTTGCTATGCAAGCTATGCAAACCCCGGGTGAAATATCACTGACACAACAACTGAAATAGCTCCAAACTGATAATGCACACTACCCAGAAAATCTACTATAGGCTGTCAAATGGAACTGGAAGTTTTGCTCAAAATAAAGCCTGGAATGCTCTGAAATTGAAGCCACTAGCTCCTCTCCTCAAACCCGAAAATACGCTGAAAAAGTTTGGCTTATCTCCAAGCCAAAATCAAACCCACAAAGTGATGCAAATTCCCCAGCTAACTAGCAATTCGCCCTGCTATAAGAATGCGGATTTCAAGCCCGAATATCGCCTGAAAAAATTTGTAAAATTAGTTGCAAACTCCTCTCAATAAACCCACAAAAAATCAGAAAGGTTTTGGGCTAAATCCACCGACCCCCGGTGACCCCCAACAAGTGCAAATTGCCCAATTTGGCCAAAAAACGCCTCACAATCTTGATATTGTTGAATTAAGCCCAAATACACCATTGGAAATCTCTCCCAACTCTAGCTAAATTCTCCCTTGAGGTATATCTCTAATCTCCAACCCTTATCTATCCTCAACCTCTATTCCTTCAGCCCCTACGCAAGCCTGCCTGGAGACCCTTGCGCACTTCCAAAAATGTAGAATTTATGCCCCAAGAATTCCCTAAAACTCAACTCTACTAAGCACCATAAAATCTCCAGATACAATAATGGAAAACACCTGCAAATCCTCTGATGTTCTACTCCTCCGTAACTGATCTCCCCACAAGTAATTCAAACCACTTCCGGGCCCTGGAAGAAACACACACTAGTTGTAATAACCCACAAATATGCCGAATGGAAACTCTGAATTTTGCTCCCCAAATTTGCCTCACTAGGGAGACACTCGAAATTCTCCAAAATGAGGGTGGAATTCTGATTGGAACTCCTGTGCTAAACAACTCTTCCTTCTTGTGCTAAACAGCTCCAAGAGAAGATGTAATGTGAAGTGTAATAGTCAAAAGGATGATCAACAAATGAGTCCCTCCTCCTCTTATAATTTCTCCCCAAGCTTCTAGACTCCTCTCTTAATTATTATTTTATTGGTGGGAGGCCATTTTCTACTAAGTGACTTTTTCCTTCATTTTAATAAATTAATAATTTGCCACCAATCTCCAATAAAATAATACTTGTCACCTTTCTCCAAAATAATAATTTCCCCTTTTAATTAATATTACCAAAATTGGGCAAAATTCCTAAGTTCACAAAATTGGGGATATTACAAACTCAATCAAAGTTTCAAACCCCTAAAATATGGTCAAAATTGACAATCTCCAAAACCACACAAGATTAAAAAAAAATATGAAACGTGGGTTTTGTTCCTCTTGCTGAGGAGATCACTTTGGACGTTATGCATGTCCAAAACAGTGGAATGCCCTAAGAGTTATGCCCAGAAAACCCATGCACACCCCTAATGACCTTCTTTGATCAACCATAACTTTTCGACCGTTGCCCGGATCTTAAAACTGCTACGTGGCATGTATTTGACTTTCTGAGCTCTTCCATCTAAGACTAAGCTGACTTTTTGACCAGCGGAACCACTTTGCATTTGGAATCATGAATTGCCTCGAGAAACGTGAAAATTGTTTAAGAGATTGTTATGCTTTGAGAGTTGTATTGATGAACATTGCACCAAAGCCAAGGTTACCTACAAACTCGATACGCTAACCATGTGGAAATGACATAGGCGCACCTTGATGCAGGCTAGACTAGCCCATACAACGGTGATCACCCCTACAAATGTAGGCTATCCCAAAGAACCATGGGTTCACATGACAAGTCAACCACGGTCCTCCAACCCGTTTAGGGGCGAGATCACCTCGAGAAAACTGGCAAGGGACAAAGCATGGCCTGCCCAAACCAAAAAGATATGGACACAAAGATAGGACACAAGTCTAGGATGCCTAATACAAAATCTCAAATGGTTGTTACATGGCTTTGACTTGTCACCTTGGGCTTACAATGGTGGTGGATGCTACATTGTAAAAGTTTTTTTGTACCCCTCCTGACAGAAGTGTAACAGGCCACATTGACCCAAGATGGATCTCATGAATGTCTTTTCAAAAGGTAGTGATAAGTTATAACAATCTCTAAAGAAGTGGCATCCTCAAAGAGTGCGTCAAGGAATTAGATTAATGTGTACAACCATCCATAGCTCTTCCAAATAAGGCAACAAAATGGATTTCCCTCAAAGATAATTAAAAACATGTGCCACAACATGAAAGCACGTGCAAAACCATTAAACTCCCTTAACACGCCAAAAGGGTAGAGAACTCCTCCAATAGAATCAAATACCATGTGCCAATAGCATGGGACCTCATACAATATCATAAAACAACATCAATACCGTATATAGGAAGACAATGCTCTAGGGTTTTGTGCTACAACAGTGAATGTGAGTAAACCATGAAGCAATGCACCAAACTACCTAGGAATCCCTTAGTTTATTGGTATTCCAATCTAAAGGTATGTTATGGCACGTGTGAATGCATAGAAGTGTCAAATGAACTATCAATTGTCTAAGCATGCATTCAAATGCTAACATATTGTTGTCAAAAGAGGGTCATCTACTCCAATGCTTTACAAAACAAACTCGTTAATCCATATGGTATGGCAATGTGAGATCAATTGTGGTCCAAGCATACAAGGTGCTCCTCTAACTCTAAATCCTGATGATGTGGCATGCCTCACATATGTTCCTATTCCTAAAAGACTATGAAATGTCACCTCAAGTGAAAAACTTGCATAAAATTCTAGAGTTAAATGCTCCAACGGAGTGACAACAAGCCACTTATGCTATC
Source organism: Pinus taeda (assembly GCA_000404065.3). Lineage (NCBI taxonomy): Eukaryota > Viridiplantae > Streptophyta > Pinopsida > Pinales > Pinaceae > Pinus > Pinus taeda. Next base: position 47,684 of record APFE030707755.1, read on the forward strand.
ATGCCTCTTATTCTATGATGAAGGTGCTCCTCTAACTCTAAATCCTGATGATGTGGCATGCCTCACATATGTTCCTATTCCTAAAAGACTATGAAATGTCACCTCAAGTGAAAAACTTGCATAAAATTCTAGAGTTAAATGCTCCAACGGAGTGACAACAAGCCACTTATGCTATCATGCCTCTTATTCTATGATGATTCCTCAAAAGGTGATTCTCTATTGAAAAAATTAATCAAAGCTAGAACAAATAGCCATCAATCCACCAATCATGCAGACACAACCTATCAAACATACAAGGTGCTCCTCTAACTCTAAATCTTGATGATGTGGCATGCCTCACATATGTTCCTATTCCTAAAAAACTATGTAATGTCACCTCAAGTGACAAACATGCATAAAATTCCACAGTTGAAGGCTCCAAAAGAGTGACAGCAAGCCACTTATGCTATCATGCCTCTAATTCTATGATAATTCCTCAAAAGGTGATGCTCTATCAAAAAATTTAATCAAAGCTAGAACAAATAGCTATCAATCCACCAATCCTCCAAACATAGCCTATCAAAACAAGGTCTTCAACACTAGATCAAGTCCTCATTCTATATGAGGGGTAACAAAAACCAGTATAATATTTTCAACCATGGGACCCAAACAAACATGGAGGACCGATTCAATTCTACAATGCGTAGTAATCATGCCAAAATGAAAGACCCATGCCAACATCAAAAGAATTGAGAGATCCTTTGTTTCAATAAATAAATTTATTGTCCCATATGTAGTAATAGTTACTTAGCCCAAGGTGTTAGCTAAACTAGTTGTCACTAACTTTGCTGGGCATTTGGCTAGTTCCATGCCAACAAGTGCTCAATTCAAATCCCATTGGGTGAGGCACACTAGTGTATACCAACGATTTACTAGGGATGAATTTGGGGAAGCATCCCTTGAATTTTCCCATGAGGATTTCCTCGAAAACAAAGGGACTGATAGCTACATGCAAATTAGAATCCAATATATCTTAAAGGCTCCATAAGTTGTTTAATAGAAATACAACAATAGCTAATCAAGACTTTATAACTTTCCATACATGCAAACGAAAATTCACATGCACCACAAATTAACCACAAATCCATAACCTGGCAACTATATATTTTCTTTTCGTAGAGATCTTATATATTAAAACTACTAATGCTAAAGTATAGATTAGCTTGTCATACCTAATGTTTATATATTCAATAAGATGCTTTCAATATCTGTTAATGCAGATATTGCCTACTGATGTAAAATTGTTTCAATACAAAAATGGAAGAAAAAAATTATAATGAAAAATCTGCAAGTGGTGCTTCTACAAGCAGGAAATAACTCTATGTACAAGCAAATTCTTAGGTTGTAATAGTAATAACTTTCACCAAATTGACCACCATCTCTTGTCAAAAGATCAGCGGATGATTCTACATTGCAAAGGTATGATAATGAGACTTAATAAGTATCAACGAAACTTGTTCCTTAGGAGCATTTGAATACATTCCAACACTTTGACAAGAGATGACTACAAAGAAACAATTGATAATTAGATGCATGATACGTAAAATGAATATTGATAGAGGAAAGGAGTACCTGAGAGAATAGTATCAATCACTTTGAATGTAAACTCTTTACTCACGTCAAGTGGTTGTTGGCAATTATAAGAAGGCCACAAGTGTGGATATCCAATGCCCCTGAAGAAAAGCCAAGCCAATACTACTTTAGTATGTTACCTTAATTTCATATTTCTTTTTTCTTTAACTTTTTATAAAAATAATGGCATTTGTAGCAACAAAAATCGTAGTCAATAAAATGAGACCAGTAACAAATAGATTACAATCAAATTTCCACAAGGGATACATTACAATTGAGGATGTATACCAACTCAATAATTAACAAGTTGCATTAAGACCACCGTAAATGGAAGGTACAGGCAGAAAGAGATAAGCAAACAATTAGAGTTGGTTGTCAATAGTGATTTGTACTAGGTATGCATAAAATTATGTTGACAGAGTTAAATAACTGGTTATGATTTTCAATAAATAGATATAAAAAGAAAGACTATGAGAAACGAGATGTGAAACAGTGTTTTACTCATTCATAATTTTTTCTCGTGTCACGACATGGACCTTTAAATACTAAAGAAGATTGATCTACATTTATTATGGTGTGTGTTTGTTGTGATTATATGTTGTTGATATTATAGTTAGTTTCTTTGTCCGATAGCATGAGTGTTAAATTTGGCAACTAGGGCCAAACTTCACCTTGGACAGCTCATATGATGCAGCTGATATTTTTATTGGATTCCTCTCTCCGAGAGGTGTAGGATTGATCTAAAGATCATCACATTCTGACATGTACAAATGGAATTATGAATTTATTTTGATTATGGACAAATTGTCAAGGTCAGCCAGCCATCTAAATTGCACTCTCAAGCCCTCAACGTTGCATATAAATACAAGGAGCCGCCTCCTCATTTTGTCATCTCATCTCACACTCATTCTTCTCTCTCCTTTGTTGATTGAGTACGAATTTCAAAGGCAGCTCTCCACATGTGTGAAGAAGAGAAGGGTTTTTTGTCCCTGCATTCACCAGCGTTGACCGAAGTTGCAGGATGGTTGTTTTGAATTGCGTTGACCAGCATTGACCTGTTTTGACTGTGGTTTTGTGTGGGGGATTTCTATCTAGGTAGGCTGCATTTATGGGCATGGAAATCGAGGTTGTTTGACCATTGTTTGACCAGCGTTGACTGCAGAAGGGTTTTTGCGACGTTGACTTTTGCTGACCAAATTTGGCTAGACTTTTTCAAACTGTTTTTGGGCTGATTTGACTAGCTATTGGAGGTTGAGTTGACCGAGTTGTTTTGGAGGTCAAAATCTACCCTGTTGACAGCATTGACTTTCTGGTTAGGGCTTTTTGTTACTGTTGTTTGACTGGTCAAATTTCACTTTGATTGGGCAAGTGAAAATTGTATATTGTACTCTTTCTCTCTCTCCTGAACTTTTGAAGAATTATAAGAAGAATTGATCAAGGGTTTCCCCACATTGGGGTTTGTCCCTGGTTGGTGCCATATCTTGTGTCCTCTTGTCTTGGCTTGTCTTCTACTGTTATTGTTTATGTTCCATCTGCATTTTACTATCATGTTGATGTGATTGCTAAACTGGATATTGATATTGGGCTAATAAGAAAACTGAAGTAAAATTCCTCTTAAGCATAGACCATACCATTTTTATCTAAAAATTAACAATGAGCGATAAAGAGAATAAAATAAGCATTCATAAGAGGAAAGGTGGCATGTTTTTTAATTAACTTGTCATCATTCATATGCATCCCATCTTATCGTTGGGTAAGTTTCAGTGTCTTTAGATAGCTGCACATAACCTATATTATAATCATAATGACAATTAATTAACTACAAATAAACAATGTCTCCTAACATCCCTTGATGTTTATTTCTATTATCACTGCATTTTTCTAAATTTTGCAATATTTTCCTTCGTAAGTGTTTTGTGAATATGATTGTTGATTGATCTTTTGTCTAAGAATAAATCAACTCAATCTCTTTATGTTGAGCATGCTCTCTAAGATAATGACAACGCACATATAACCCTTTATATTAATCATAATGACAAATAATTGATAATAAATAAACACGGTCTCCTAACGTCCCCTTGATGTTTACTTCTTTCTATTACAACCAGAGATTTTCTAAATTTTGCAATATTTTTTTGGTAAGTGCTTTTGTGGATATGTTTGTTGATTGATCTTTTTTTATGAACATATCAACTCAATCTCTTTGTTCTGGCCACACTCTCTAATATAGTGACAAGGAACTTTTAAATAATTTTTCAACGTTTAAAAAATTGGGGTCCTCACCATGTTGTGGTACTTTGATTATCACACTTTTAATGATGTCGTTTCAAATTGTCAAAGGCCCATGTCTTCCAAATTTTGACAAAGAAATGCATATATTTATATTGCAGCATTTGCACCTTCTATTCTTCTTCAATGGATAACAATGCAATTGATGAGTGATTTTTGCTAATTGTAGAAACCACTCCAAACCAAAGATTGAATGGTGTACCATGTGGTGCAAAGCCTCACTAGACAAACTAGATTGAGTGCAACAATGGGAGTGACACCACTATCACCTCTGCAACAACTCATCTTGTTTTAGTGATGGACACAATCAAACATAAGGGAGGCTACCCTAGTAGATCTCAGGGATTCAATAACTCAATTACCTTAAGCCAAATTCCCCCTACAAGTTCTACAAGAAATTCCACCCAAGGACAAAAATACAAATTAGGTTTTAGTGTGGATTGTAATAACCATAAACCGAAATAAGATGATAAGCAGAACAGAAATGCAGTAACCGTAAGGGATTTCGAACACCTACCTGAACTGCTGTCTGCTCCTGTTGAAGCTGATGAATCCGCGGTTATTCTGATCCGATTACCGGGAAACCAATTCCTCCCAGCGAATCCAGCAAGCTTCTCACCGAAACTCACTACCCCCGTGCCAAGAACCTTAGATCAATGTAAAGCTCCCTCTGGTTTGAACTCCTGATTCCCTGGTTCTCCTGCCCTCCACTCTCCGTCCTCTCTCTTCTCAGCCCCATCTCAGTAATTTTATAGCCAGGGCTAAGCGGTGGCCGCCCTGTACACCCACAACTCCACCGCTTACTCCCGCGGTGACAGCTCCCTCCAGCTGTGAGTCATCCTCCCGTACAGGCGTCTCTGCCTTCCTTCAGGTTCAGTCTTTTTTTATACGATGGTTTATATATAACGTTGGAGGTCTTTATAAAGTTTGATTACCATATATATATATTAACACTATTGTGTTTCAGTATAACCATATGACATATATTACTTGATTATTAATATGTACTTTATCATATATTTACTTTGTTTTATTTATATTTGTTCCTAAAATATAAAGTTTATTTATGTTTGTTTTTAATATAACTTTAGTACTTTAGATTAAATAAATTAATTTTTTGATACAATACTAAATCTTTATTTTTTTTTTATAATTTTCATTTTTATTGATTTATTATTATATTTTAGTATTATTATTTTTTTATACAAGGGCACATAATATGTGCATTTAAAGATGGGTCATTACATACACTCCCCCTTCAGAAAACTTCGTCCCAAAGTTAGAGAGTTTTTCTCTCTTTTTTTTTTTATAGGTTTAAGATTTTAATGGACATGCCTTTCCCTATCCAGGTTCCCAAACTATTCTGAGATCATCCTATCCTTCCTAATCTCTTCTGCTCCCATCCTATCCGTCCTCTACTGGAGTATGCCATGGCGTCAGTTTACTGACGTAACCATTCATAAACTCTAAGGTGACAGTGTCGGCTATACCGACCTGATTCCCAGTAAGCATCCAACAGTGATCATCACACGTCTAGGGGAGTGTGACTCGCACAGTCCTCCCATGACTCCAAGGTTCAGAGGATAAACGATGGGCAACACCTCCACCCCTCCCAGTAGAACTTAGGGTTAACACCCTATCATAGAATCACTTGGAGCTTTAATTGTTCTGAGGTTCTGTCATCACGTGGTCATCCCGCTAATTGGATACTTGAATCTGCAATCATACACTCACTCATGCATTCGTAAAATGTGCATCAGCATATTCAAAATAACTCATGTATTATTCACATATGATACTACAGTATAACCTATTTTTACCATTTTCTATGCATGCCTTTTGACTCCCATCTAAAATGTATTCACTTCCTGATTTCTATTCCATTGATCATATTGACATGTAAAAATAAAACAGATTTACAATATCCTAATTTCTATTAGAAGTAAAATCCTTTAGCTGCCTTACTTTCCTTCGACAACCATAATTTAATAAAATGAACCACATATATCGTTTTGGTATCCATGTACCAGCAGAAGTTAAATATATTGTCACAAAATATCACGTTTATCTATAATCATTCAAAATGTTTCTGGGTCTCTGATTGCCGTGGAGTAAAATTCTTCAAAATTTACATAGTCTAGGATATCTTTGACATATGTCCTCTGTATTTTCCCAAGTTGCGGATCCAGGACTATATTTGTCCCATTGGACTTTAACTTGGTCCACCAGGCGGTTCCTGAGTTGTCGAACCCTATGTTCCAAAATACGTAAAGGTTCGACCGATATGACTCCCTCGTCCGATACCTGCAATTCCTTCCATTGAAGGTTATGAGATAGATCAGCTATATAATGTCTTAATACAGAAACATGAAATACATTATGAATTCTATGCAGGTGAGGTGGCAGGGCAAGACGATAGGCAACAGGTCCCACTCTTTCCACGACTTTAAATGGCCCAATATATCGGGGTGATAACTTTGTCCCTTTCCCGAATCGAATAGTACTTTTATTTGGCTTGATGCAGATGAAAACTTGATCCCCTACTTCATACCTCCTATCAGTTCTATGAGCATCAGCATAACTCTTTTGTCTATCCTGAGCTTCCTTTAATCGTTGCCTAATTTGCCTTACCTGCGCTTCAATTTCATGGATTAATTCAGGTCCTATTATCACTCGATCTTCTAACCTGTCCCAACTTAACGATGTTCTGCAAGGTCGGCCGTATAAAGCTTCAAATGGAGGCATCCCAATCGAGCTGTGGTAACTGTTGTTGTATGCGAATTCGACTAAGGGTAAATACTTTTCCCAGTGTGATTGCTGATCCATTATATACATTCGCAACATGTCTTCAAGTACTTGATTTACTCTTTCAGTTT
>APFE030707755.1:79372-134974 GCA_000404065.3 Pinus taeda
CATTTAGGGTTGGGTTAAGGGAGGAAAAGGAGGAAAAGATCATTCATTCTTTCATGAGCAGATTGGGAGAAGGAGAGCAAGAGAGCAAGGGAGATTTCTGGACAGGAAGGAGAAGGAGGCAGCAGCTTGGCACATATTCCAAAGCAGCTCTTCAGCAAATCCGTACAGCTGAAAGAACAATCAGAAAAGGCAGATTTTTGCTGAGCAAACAAGGAAAAACTAATTTTTGGTCATGAATTTCGAGGAAGTGATTTTCTGCACGGAAACTGAGGTCTGTCCGTATAGCCCGTACGGTCGTTCGTACAGCCCGTACGGTCTGTACATCCGTATGTATGTACAGTCTGTACATCCGTACGGTCAGTACAGCTCGTACAGCAAATTTCCAGATTGTCTGTTGGGCTAAAAAACAGATAAGTTTACTTGCTGGAAAAATTTGTTTTGCTGTAAATTTTATCACTGTAAAAGGCATTTTCCAGAAATAAAGAAGAGCTCTCAAACTGGTTTTCCCCAAGAGTTGTAGGGGGTTTTTCCAGGGTCACATTGACCATAAATCTTTGTGTTTAAATATGTTTTAATGGCTGTTTATTACTGCTGATTTTTATTTCTACAATTTCCAGCATTCTGTAAAATTTCCAGAATTTGTGTTTTCAGAAAAAAAAAAATTATTTTTTCAGCTTGTTAAATGTATGGTTATGGGAAAGGGCATTTAACTAAATGGGAGAAATAAGGAGAAACTGAAAACCGAGGTGGGAAAACAGAAATTTTTACATATTGGAGTTCAAAGGTTCCAATGCTTCAATCTAAAGGCTTAGTTCAACCAATAGAAGCTCACATAGGTTCCAGAACCCTAATGCTTGAGTGTGGTGCTTCGAGAGAAGGTATAAGGGTTGTTTTGATGCAAAACAAACATCCAATACCATTTGAGAGTCAAAAGCTCAGGGAGCCAGAAAGGCCCTACTCCGTCTATGACAAGGAGATGCTTGTTATTCTACATGCCTTGGTGAAGTTCATGCAATATTCTGTAGGTGGCAAATTTATGGTTAGGATTGACCAAAGCAGTTTACGGTATTTTCTAGAATAGAAGAATTTGGAAAAGGGGCGACAGAAGTGAGTAAGAAAGATACAAGCTTACGGCTTCGACATTGAGTATATGAAGGGCAAGAAGAACATTTTTGCAGATGCCCTTTCCAGGAGATCAACAATTGTGGAGATTTCAACTGAATGGAAATCACACATGTTGGTGGAGTATTCCAAGAATAAGTTTCATAAACCCTAAAAATCCAGGGCTTCTGAACATCAATAACAAACCCTAAAAGACTAGGGTTATGACAATATTAAAAACCCTAAGCATTAGGATTTTATCATGAGATCTGAATTTTATCAATAATCCCCAAGTGGACAAGGGTTTTATACCCTAAGAATCAAAAGGCTAAGGTTTTGCAATGAACCCTAAAGGTTAGGGTTTCACAAAAATGAGAAAATGTCAAGAGATAGTAAAATAAGGGTAGATTCAATCTAATGATTAATCACCCTAGCAAGAATCTTGATGATTCAAAATCCCAGACATGAGAGAGTTAGTAATATAAAGTAAATTTTAAAATGATCGTACCTTTTAATATGAAGAAGACTAGCAACAAATTATTTGGTCTTAAACATATCTTGAGTTGCTCCTTTTTGCAAACCTTATAGTATCTTCATGATCATATGAGTCAAGGATCAACTTGATTCACCAAGTCATCATTCTATCTTATCTTTGTTTCCTTCAATATATATCTACAATATTCATCGACAAACGCAACCAAAACATACAAGCACAATAGCGTGATCACTATCTAGGGGTTTCATTACCCTTTTAGAGAATGGATTCCTAGTAATTTAAATCACAAACCTTAACTAGCTCTAAAAAGCAATATTTCATAACTTAGACACCATTCAATCTCATTCTTGTCAAACAATGCTATATATTTTACAAGCCCTAGACATTAGGAATATTGAGAGAAAACAAAAAAATGATGTTATCATAACTATATACAAGCAACTAAACCCTAAAGCATTTCATACCTTAAGATTTTATACCTTGTCTTTCATGATTGGAGGATTGACGTTTCAATTGAGCTTTTTCTTGCAAACTGAAGACATATGTTGGATAACTAAAAACACAAAGAGTAATATCAATACTTGCTTGAGTTAATTGAGGACTTCAAGTTGTTCTCAAAATGTTAAGTGCTCTCTTTTGACTATAGAGGAAACTTCCAAGAAAGAGTTGTTGTAGGACACAATGTAGTCATTGTTACAGTTCTTAAACTTTATCCTTCAATGAGACTCCTTATATCATTATTACAGTTCTTAGCTCATTTCATACTTCTTCCTGCTATCTTCTATCCTTCTTCCAAAGAATGTGGATTTGTACATTCTTGACGATGCCATACTTTGTTGTATTGAAAATGAGATTGTAAGTCACTGTATTTCTGAATTTACTTTAGTGGTTTCGGCTTTTTGGTTAGGGCATTAATGTCCACTAGAAATATCTTCAAGAACTATGGTCCTTCCCTTTTCTTTAAGGTCTCTAGTAGCTCTTTCGGATCCTTTAAATAGTTCATTTCAGATTCCTCAGTATGTTTTGTGATTTAGGAGAGTTTTGCTAACCTTACACGAAAAGGCAATTGGAAATACTACCCAAATCTTGATCTAGAATGCTATTATGTATTTCAGACTTCAAGACATGTGTTAATTAGGTTCACTTCGCAAGATCTTGTGAAGTTTTGTTCCTTGTTATAGAGGTCTCGATCTCTCTTATATTAATGTGAACAAGTCTTTCAATTATTTTAGACCTAAGAGATGATCGACTTCACTAGGCTATGATACTGACTCTTGTTTCCTTATTTCGTTGGCTAATAGGACTAACGTTGGTCCATGAAATACTTTTCAAAAACGTGGCCCAGTTACACAGACTTATGAACTTTTCGAATCTTCTGAAATGATATTTCATAGCTTAATATTCATGCCGAGGACTTCACTCTTCTTAGGTCTAGGCTAGTGATCAAACCTTTTGGATTTCCAAAACAATGCTTCTTGGTTTCCCTAAGTACTTCGACCTACAATCTCAAGTCTATGGCCTAGTTACAGGGGTGTATATTTGTAAACAAACCCAGAAATGTGTTTTCTCAATTCGACTTTCTTTCTAGATGGTTCAACCTTCAAGATTAGGCTTAAAACTTCTTTCCTTAATCACATAAGTGAACTCCTTGCTGCCTTCTTCTCTTGTCCTTAGCTCCGATACCTTGTTGAGAAATCTATTAGAGCAACTTTTATTCTTGATTTCTCTTACTTGAAATTTACTTGTGAAATTATATTTATCTTATGTTGATTATATTAGTGTTTTCATCATCAAATAAATGCCAAAAACATGAGGACAATACACAATGAACACTAGATAGAGGCACTCAGCCAAGGCGAAACCCCTATGAAGGGGAAAACCCAGTGAAACTCTTCCACTAGCAAATTCAAATCAAGTTGAGATGACCAAGACCCTTTTGACATAGACCAAGAACACCCTCCATCCATGAAGTCAGCCTTTCAAGAGATAAATCATTTGTTGGTTCACTTCTACATAAGTTAATATTAAATGGCTTTTCAAGATACTTGGCCCTCTTTGTCCTCTTGTACCTTTGGCTCCTACAATTATACAACAAAGAACTTCGGTCTTGCAATCCCTTTGACAAACTTTGGTTATGTAATTCATCTTGGTAAAATCTAGATCCTGCAATGCTTATTAAACTTCCTTCTATATCGAATTCCTCTTTCTATTGAAATTGATGATCAAAGATGATGATAATATGGTGCTCCATCACAAGGTTGAATGCTCCTATATATATGGTCTTTGCAAAGTGGACATGATTGTTCATGAAGCCAACTGGACTTGTTGAAGAGGTCGACTTGCAAGGAGACAAGGCTGATTTGATGGAGGAGAAACAAGACTTAATTTTGACAATAAAACAATTTTCTTTCTTTGACACAATGAGCCCTAAAAAGGGTCTCTTACATAATAACTTTGACTTTGACTCAACAAAAATCCTAGAGCACTCAATGGATGCTTTGACCTATTAACCATTGACCCAAGCATGAAACCCATGTTTTAATAAGTCAATTACTTTGACAATAAAAAATTACTTTTCTTTCTTTTGACAAATACATTATATCATGACTCAAGTACAATTATAAAGACTGGCACTAGTTACATTCTTCAACAAAAGGGCACTGTAAAGACTGAGCTTTGTGAGGGTTGTGTGAAGGCAAAAATGAACCTATGCTAGGGTTGATCTCATCAAGATGAGAGGTTTGTTGTAGGGCTATAGTAATTCTTAGTTTTTGTAGCATCGGACAGGTGTTCTAGTCTTGACTTTGGTTAGAGAGGTAAGAAACATAGGATCTCCAAAACCTAGAAAAAGTTTAAGGAGAAAAAACCTAGAGATAGCTCAATTAAGTCAATTGATCAATAAATAAATATTTCCTAAGCCTATCTTAGGAAAAATGATTAATTAAATAATTAATTGAGATAGGTGAGAATTCTCTAGAAACTCACACGGGTCGAGTTTAAGATGACCTTAGTCGTTGATGAGGATCTAATTATGGTTGTTGGCTCACCAACGAGAGATTATAAGAGTAACTCGATGGGTAGATGAAGAACACACTTGACAGGTCAAGTTCCTTGGCAAATCGAGCTATCGAGCAATAGTTGAACAAAGAAGAAGAGTTCGAGCCAGAAAGGACACAGAGGCTGAGAGAGAGCAATAGAAGTGATTCTGGAGGAAGTTTCCAGTTCCAGGAATGGAGTAGCAAGAGGCAGAGTTATTCCATAAAGATGTTACGCAGGGACTGCGCAGGAAACTTCAATGAGTAGTTCGATTTAAATGAGGAGGTCGATTCAAGTTCCAGAGGTCGGGATAATTTTCCATAGGATCTGAGATTCACTTCCAACAGTAGCATCAGGCAGGACAACTTAATCAAAGGCAGTTTTGAGCGACACGTGTGAGGGTCTACGTAAGCATTACACAGAGGGCCTGCGCAAGGGTTTGGACGACTAGTTTTTCTGAGGCAGGTGTGCCGGAATTGCACGTGGAGAGAGAAAATTCTCTCTAATCATTTTTGTCAGATTATCTTGCTAAGGATTGCCAAGTTTGGCATATAGATTGTACTCAAAAATTTCACTGTTGCATAATAATACTAAAACCCTCATTTGTTGCACCAGTTTTCCCGCATTGGTTTTTTTTTGGGGACATTTGTCGAAAAATAACTATGTCAAATTTATTGTGTGCGCTCTATATTTCTCAGTTCCAACATTTTATTTTCTGCAGCATTTTTGTTTGTGAAGAATTGCAGTGTGATTTATTTGTTGTTTGCAATAGCAAATAAACTGCATAATTAATCAGTTAGAAGAATAAATATCCAGTTGTTGCAATTTAATGAAATTTTCACAATAAGCCCATGCTTTTTCTATTGAGAAGTGTTAAGGGTAGCCACAGTGGTAGGCCAAGTAGCTTGAGCATAACATGCCACAGTTGTTGGGCCATGTTTAGGCACATTTGGGCATATCAAGACTTGATTAGATTCTAAGACTCTGTTGAAGGGAAATTTCAGCCATTAAATTTAACTGAGTAAGCCACATTCAAGGATCTGAGTGAGACCTATTTTAAGACCTTTTCAAGCAGCTATTAAAGTGTAGAGTAATGTCTGGTCAATTCTCTATCCAAAGGCTAAGTTAAAAGGAGTTTGAAGGACCTGGCTAGGCCATATTCTAAAGGCAAAATTAATGAGCAAAAGTTAGTTTTTGTGCAATTGGAAGCCTACCTATAAGACAGTGCTACAAAGGACATAATTACCTAGACTTGGTTTTGTGTTGCTAACATTGTTATTATTGCATAGGATAATGCTTTTGGAGTTGTTGTTGTAGTCTTGTATGCTATTGTAGCCTTCATGTATTGACATGTATAGGACGAGTTTGTAAGTTGCATAAGAGTTCATTGATGACATGTATTATTGTGTAAACCAATACTCGATAAGTGTAACAACGGTAAATGAATGTTGGCTGAGATGGTGAAAGTGGACATATGTGGGTTTGTTGTCAATCACATGTATTGTTGAGTTTTGATGTATATCGTGATTGAGTATGTTGTATTCATATGCTGATGGGCAAAGTGTTGGAGCATATGTTGTTGCTAAGGTTTTAAGCAGAGAATAGTTGTATTACTGCATTAGTGAGTTGATGATCAAAATATGTATGTTGGTTGCTGCAAAGTTTAAGACCTTACTAGGGTTTGACATGTCATTGTTAAGCAGATGACTTGATGTGTTGTTGAGTGACTTATGTGGCAAAGAGGGATTGTGTTGCAGTGGTTGGACAATGATCAGAGCAGTGGTTGTATTGTACAGTGATCAAGTGTTGGGTAGTGTATTCAGTGTGATATATCATATTCACTTATCTTTCTTCAGGGTGGCAGGGTGGTACAAAGTGGAGATTGAAGTCTCCTTCAGGTTGGATCCTAAGAACACAACATATTGATGCTAACAGGGCGTTGGAGCATCCTTCCAATTGGAGTTGGTAAAACCAAGGTGTTGGTGGATCCTTTCAGTTGGAACTGATAAAACTAGGGGGTTGAATCCTCCTTCCAGTGGTTGTTGGAGAGTTTTGGAAGTTGGAGCTTCTGTTGATGTATTATTTTAGCTCAAAAATGAAAGTGCCCAGACTGTTTCGAAACCGATGTCAAGTCGAAGTGTTCGTCGTTCTGAATCCAACAACGTTTGTTTCACCTCAATCCGACATTGTATGCTCAAGTTATCACATTCTGATCGTTTGACCCAACAGCGAAAAAAAATTAGCAAGTTTGTTCACTGGGCTACGATACTGTTGAAATCATCAGGCCCATTGTGTAGGTACGGAGCAATGAAATCATGCCAAGTGGCATCCTTGTATTGGTCGAAATGTCACGGTTTGATTGGGTCATGTTTTAAGTGGTGGACCAATTAGGGTGTGCCACATGGCCCAACCAGAGGTTGCCACGTTGCACACCACGGTTGGCCAAAATTATGATTATGGTCAAACAACTTCAGCAGGATTCAAACTTGCGACCTCACATCCAACAACCAAGCTCCTTGCCAATGTGCCAAGTAGGTGGTTCTTATCCCTTATGGCTCTCGACGCCTTTTATGTTTTAATAGGCGCGCATATGGGAGGGGTCGAACTGCCAACCCCGGCCCCCAGTCACCATGACACCATACTTCTAGAGCACAAAGGGTTGGGGCCCGGGGACCAGCCCCGAACCTTAGTTGCGAACCGCCCACATTACTGACAACAACAGAGCAGAGCGCCAACAGAGAGGCGACTTAGGGTACCCTACCCCTCGGCCATTTGAGCTTGTACAAGACCGAGACCCAAGGTTTTGTAGCCAACGGGTTAGGGGGCTTGGGTGTAGCCCTAGCCCTAGGTGTATGGGCGCCACAGGATCTTAGCGAAGTCCTTCAGTAGAGTGCGCGACAATAAGCCCTAGGCCTAGGGCACATAAATCACGACATGACCCTGGGAGTGTAGACGGGTGCTCCAATGGAAAAGGAGGGTTGTTGGCCAGTCCCTAGGCCACGTGGGTATTAATATGACCACGACCCGGAGGTTCAGGGACCAAGGCCGGTGGGGCCCGACGGTTAGCCCCGGCCCCCGGCCCCATGGTTCATGTCACCATAGTTTCTGCACTTAAGGGTTATTGGATGAATTAATGATCCAACAAAATGCACCTTTAGCGGGCGAATTTGTCGCCTCCGCAGCGGAAAACAGAGCGAAATTGTAGCACTATTAGACTATTTATCCATTTTGTAGGACAGATAATAGAGAGGGAGTAGACAGAGCTTGTTGGAGCCATAACTTGGAGAGTTTTGGGCCTTTTGGAGCTCAAGAAGAGTCTATCTAAGGGTTTTTGGACATTCTGGATCTAATGGTGACCTCTATATGTTCATTAGAGCACATCTGAAGAGACTTTTTGTAGGTTCAAGTCCATGGATGTATGGATCAATCAGTATTTTGGAGTAGTTATTGAAGGTGTTTGAGAATGGAGAAGGCCTTGTAGGGGTTTTCTTACCTTCAGAAGTTTACTGCAATAGCTATTACTTGCAAGGTTCAGCTCATTTATTCTTTTCTCACTATGTCTTGTTGAGGAAAGCTTTCTTTTGTATTTCGATGTGGAATTGAAGTACTTGTATGTTCATTTTCAAATGGAGTATTGGGTCTTTGTAGGAGACACCTTTTATTGCTGATGGTTTCATGACTGATTGTAGGTTGTCATGATGTTTATAGTGAGAGTTCTTTGCAGCAGAACGTTTCCTTGAAGGGGAAACCAATCACTTGTTTTATTAGCAAACTTTTATGTACTCTTCTTCACTGAATATATGGAGCAGTCTAGCTATGTTGGCAGGCCCGGAGATGTAGTCCAAGAGGGGTGAACTTCGTCACCAAATTCTGTGTTGTTGCTTTTCATGAATTTTTGTATGAGTTAAATGATGAGATGTCGCTTATGCTTTAAGTTTACATGAAAAACTAACTCAGTCCTCGAAGAGACCTTTGAAAACCTATTTTGTCTTAAGACCCATTTTTCCTTGCAAAGCGTCAAGAAAACGATCACTTTTTAGGAAGGAGAAGTTCTCCTCCAGTTTCAGATCAAATTGGTATCAGAGCAAGGCTTGACCAAGTTGCAAGAATGGGCAAGAAGTGTTTCCAAGAGCTTGAGGAGATGAATTTGTCTCTTCGAAGGGAGAACATTGAATTGAGAAGAATGCTAGAATTTGATGAAGAGAAGAAGAGGCATATGCGCCTTCAGTTGCAGCATGTGCTTGAAGAACGAGTTGCTGAAAGTTCCACTCCTGTGACAGTAAAGGAAACCTCCAAAGTGAAGCCAATATGTGAGCATGGTTCAAACAAAGGTTATGGACCGTATAAGGAAAATGATGCATGTGCATTTTGTAAGCATCTTATGGATTTTCATCATATGCCAGTTGATAAGAGTGGGTGGCTAGAGTCATCTACAAATTCATCATCGTCATCTAAAGCAGAAAAGGTGGATGGCAAGTTTAAAGAGGTGATAAGCACCTCAAGTTCAAATCCTTATATTTATGTTCATAACAACTCTTTTGTAGCATTTGAACAACATACTAGAGGCATTGATATGACGCTGCTATCTAAAATGGGTTATGAAGGATGAGGCCTCGAAATCAATGGCCAAGGGATCACCAATCCAATCATCATACAAGAGTGACCAAAATATCAAAGATTGGGATATGGTCAAAGAGTGTTTAGAGAATACTCTAAACGGTTTGAGGCAAATCATGCATCAGAGGATGATATGGCACACCAAGATGGTAGTGACAATGTTCATTTGTCTCCTACGAGAGATGAATGCTTTAGAGGACCTTGCATGCCATCATCCACTCCACATCGTCAAAGTTGCAATCCAAGGGACAAGTATAAATCTCATGGGTGTTTTCCAAATGTTGGTAATTTTGACTATTGTGGAACATGTATCCTTGCACTTTTTGTGATGCAGTTGACCATCGTGTGGCTATTTATGAGCACCACATCGCAATGGTCAAAAGAATGGATCAAATTCTTGGCATCAAGCATGATGAATCTCCTTCACACTTGAGTACTTCCTTGTCAGCAAGCAAATGAAAGTACTTTTGTACCCATTGCAAGATGCATGGGCATGGGAATCTTCGAATTTGGAAACTACATCCAGAGCTTCGTTCCAAGAAGGGAAAAAATATTATGCAAACCAATACAACGGAAGCAAGAGGTGGCAAAGAGGACTCACGGCATTCCTAAAGAAACCTTCAAGGCAAAGTTGATACAAAAAGAGAACCCATAAGCCTAGGAGAGCCAGAGATTGGTTAGATTGTTTGTAAGTTTGTTTTTTCTTTGTAAATTGTAAAAGCTTGTTGTTGTTTCCCTGTTTTGGGTACCTTTGTAAAGTGAACAAGAATAATCACTATGAATAACAAGTATGTGCTTTTCATTGACATGTTATGTAGTTGGCTTGTTTAAAAGTCCAAATGTTTGAGAACTTTTGGAATGTACAATGTTTGTTGTCCAAGTTTGTCACGTACTCACTGATGCAAGTGTTCAAGATGAAACTTGTTGTGAATAGAATCTTTGTTTAAGATTGTACAACATGACTACGCTTTTTGTAGGCAGAGCCAATGGTGTCATTGAAATTTCACAGCAGTGTACTTTTGTGTACAAGCTCAGTTTAAGGACGGTAAAGTAAGTTTGTATTGCTTCTGATTTCCAAGATGGAAAATCAAGTTTGTCTTCAACTATTGAACTTCAAGATGAAGTTGTTTGAGTCGTGAAAGATGGGGTTAAAGAGAATGTTCAGATTCCACTCATCAGTGTTTTTGTGCATCAGCAATAAGAATTTTGGCTCAATTCTTAACAGGATAGTAGGTCTTCACAAAGAAGATAGGTGAAGTGCCTTGATTGGAACTTGAAGGGCACCAATCGAAAACAGAGCAATATGGATTGAGTTTTTGGGTAATCTTGAGTTTCAGCCTCATTTTATTTACTAGGAGAAGTAAACTTTTGGAGTCCAAAGTTCTTAGTGGGGAGGTATGATCAAGTGATCAAATTTTAGCTCAAAAATGAAAGTGCCCAAAATGTTTCGAAACCAACGTCAAGTCGAACTGTTCGTTGTTTTGAATCCAACAACGTTCGTTCACCTCAATCCGACATTGTATGCTCAAGTTATCACATTTTGATCGTTTGGCCCAATAACTAAAAAAAATTAGCAAGTTTGTTCACTGGGCTACCATACTGTTGACATCATCAAGCCCATTGTGCAAATTTGAACCAATGAGAGCATGCCAAGTGGCAACCTCATATTGGTCGAATTGTCACAGTTTGATTAGGTCATGTTTTATGTCGTGGACCAATTACAGTGTGCCAAGTGGCCCAATCAGACGCTGCCACGTGGCACCCCACGGTTCGCCAAAATTATGATTATGGTCAAACAACTTGGGTAGGATTCGAACCTGTGACCTTACATCCAACAGCCAAGCTCCTTGCCAATGTGCCAAGCGGGTGGTTCTTACCCCTTATGGCTCTTAGCGCCCTTTATGTTTTAATAGGCACGCATATGGGAGGAGGGGTCGGGTTGCCAGAGCCGACCCCCGGTCACAATGACACCATACGTCCACAACACAGAGGGTTTGGGCCCAGGGACCATCCCCGGCCCCTGGTCGTGAACCGCCCACATGACCGATGACACCAGAGTGGAGTGCTGGTAGAGAGGGGGCTTAGGGTGCCCCTAGCCCTTAGCCATTTGAGCTTGCACAGGACCGAAACCCAAGTGTTTTGGAGCCGATGGGTTAAGGGCCTTAGGCATATGGGCGCCACAGAACCTTGGCAAAGTCCTTCGGCGAAGAGCACATCGATAATACATGGGCCTAGGGCATATGAACCGCAACATGACCCTAGGTGTGTAGACGGGGGCTCCGATGAAAAGGGCGGGTTGTTGGTCCAAACCTCTGTCATGTCCCCATTTTTATTCTTCTTCATAGTACAGCCAGGGTGGAATTCTAAAACAGGGGATGGCCAAGTCAATGGAGCAAGTTTATGTCATCAGGGGTCCCGATGGAGTTTTGGGGAGTTTTTATGGGATTTGATGGCATTCGCTTGGCATATTCCATCATCAGCATAGCTTGCCTTTCGTTTCATTGCATTCCGACAACTTTCAAAAATCAACATTATTATTGGGCATAACTTAACTAATTATGCTTGAGGTGGCATTCTGGGGAGATTAATTGATGGAACACCTTAGTGTAATAGCTCGTTGGAACCAGAACGAGAAGATCTACATGATGGGACTTTTGGATAGGAATTTCCGTGACCTGAGAAGACATGGTGGCCATTATACCCTTTTCTCGCATTAAAAGGAATATTTTAATTAAAATAAAAGAGGGAAAAGTGCTCCGTGATTAAAATAATAATTCTAGAGGGGTCCATCAGATCTATAAAAGAGGAGGAGGAGACCATCGGAAGACATCTTGGATTTTGATATTGTTTCTTGTATGAGAGGTTGAGAACTCGGTTCTCTACTCCATTGGTAGCCCCATAACAGAAACCCTCGGGTGATTTAGTGAGATTGGGCGAGTACCCATCTCCCCTTGGTGAGTTCATTGAGAATTCACAGGAGAGCTTAGCAGTGGCAGTTTGGTTCAGTTTTGGTGGAGGGCCCGTGCAGCGTTGGAGCAGATCCTTGAGGCTAGTTCTATCTCAGTTATCTCAACTATTTTTGTTATTCCGACATGTAAAACCCCAGTTTATACATTATAATAAAAGATGAGATTATTTCTACTCATTGTATGATTGATTTGCATGCATTCTCTTGTTCTATTTTACATGGAAATCTTCTGTTTATGAATGGAAAATTTATCCGAAGTATTTGAGTTAAAATTTCGAGAAAACCCCGAATTGTTCTATTTGGAACATTACAACCTCGGCCTCGTGAGTATTAATATGACCATGACCCGAAGGTTAAGGGGCCAAGGCCGGCGGGGGCAGGCAGTTATGTTGATTTCTGGTAGCATTGGATCTGCTCTAAGCTTCAAAATTTGCAGGGAGGCTTGGACACATGTATTCCACAATACCCAGATATCGTTTTGGGAAATTCCACCAAGAGATAGTTTTATTAAAATAATTAATTATTTTTAATGGAGGCCTAAGTCTAACTTTCGGAATTAAAATAATTAAAGGGTATTAATCTATATTGTGGGTGAAACCTCTAGAAGAAGATAGAGATTGAGTCCAAATGATTTGAGCCATTGATTAGAATCTAATGTGGGTCGTTGGTTCTCAACTAGAGGATTATAAGAAGGACCTCAATGGGCATTTGGAAAACACACCAAGCAGATACTCAGTTACCCGAGTAAAATCGATTTTCTCACTGGTCGAAGTCTGGCAAGAGGAAATTGATTCAGAGGGAGAGTTGCAATTGAGGAGGAGAGAGAAGGTAGTAGAATCAGTGAGGAGTGCAAGAGTAGAAGATGCAGAGAAAAGAAAGGGCAGCGTAGAAGGTGTGACGCAGAGGTTGACGATGGGACTGCGCAGTCCTCACGCAAGCTGACATAGTGAGAAGCAGAGGTGACAGCAGGTCCTCTCCTGGATCAGAATCTCGTCAGGAAATGGGAGAGAATTGTCAATAAATGTCTCACAGAGATTTCTCTTCTATTCTGCTGGTTGTATCTTGTACATAAGATTTTTGTTGAAGATTAATAAAGAAACTCTCATCTGCTGCGCCGGTTTTCCCACATTGGGTTTTTCCGGGGACAATTGTCAAAAAATAATTGTCACTGTGATTGTACTTGTGCTAGTATTTTTCCTTGCATTTATTTTCAACAATATTTTAATTGTGAAGGCTGCAGTAGAATTTATTTCGGTATTTGCCGTAGAAACACTGTGAATAACTTATTTCCGAATTAATAAGTAGAAGAAATAATATCGGTTACTGCAGTTGGATTTCTATCTAGAAATTTTCACATGGTATTAGAGCACAGATAGTAAGTAGAAGAGCTCATAAGCAGAGAGGAAAAGGATTTTGAAATTATTGCAGAGGCAGTAATTCAAAGCCCCCAGGGGCAGCACAGTTCGAAGGCCAAAGAGGACAAATTTTTGAGGAGAAATCGGTTACTCTAAGTGAGTCAACAGAGAGATCGGATCTCCTGATCGAAGCTTACCAGAGGAAGAACGGAGCAGCGTATTTTTCCTTGCAGAGAAAATCTTCAGCTGGGACGCAGATATTTTGCAGCGTTTGCTAGGGCAGAAAAGCGTCAGATAGGAAAATAGCATAAAGAAGGATGGAAAATCAAGATGTCTCTAGATTATCTTCTAGATTAGAAGAAGAATTTGCATGCTTGGCAAGTTCAGCATCAACAGATGTTTGGTACATTGATAGTGGGGCTTCAGCTCATATGACTGGAGTACGAGAATATCTCTCGAACTATCAAGAAGAGCAAATGGACTTCCAGATTACTATGGGAAACAGAACGAAGTGTACTCCAATAGGGAGAGGCACCATAGCATTTTAGACGAAAGCAAGAACCAGCATCCGAGCCACTAATGTTTTGCATGTGCCCGGGCTAGGAATGAATCTAACTTCAGTGTCCCAATTACAAGACAAGGGATACGATGTATACTTCATTGGAAAGAAAGTATATGTCAAACATCTTAGCTGGAAGAAGAAAAGACAAATTGGAGCTCGAAGCAACAGACTGTATAGGTTGCAGCTTGAGTCTCCAATGGCACTAATAGGCAACAATCTTAATGGTGAAAAGGAACTGAATGAGCTATGGCACAGTCAAATGGGACACTTACACCATGGAACACTGAGAATGCTCAGAGAGACTGTTACAGGAGTTCCAGTTCTTAGTACTGTGCATGATGATATATGCAGAGGATGCGTACAAGGGAAGTACGCTAAAGTAGCTTTTTCCAGGCGTAAAAACACAGCAGAGGGTGTATTGGGATTGATACACTCAGATATTTGTGGTCCGATGTCCACAAGAGCTCTTAGTGGTGGTGAATACTTCGTCACCTTTATTGATGATCACTCTAGAAAACCATGAATCTATTACTTAAAGACAAAGGATGAGGTCTTTGATTGGTTTAGAGAGTTTAAGGCTCTCGTTGAGAACATGACAGGGAAAAAGATAAAGGTGTTGCGTTCAGATAATGGTGGAGAATATACGGACAAAGACTTCACAGATTTCTGCGCAAAAGAGGGCATTAAAAGAGAATGGACAGCTCCATATAATCCAGACCAGAATGGAGCAGCAGAGTGTAAGAATAGAACTATTGTTGGAGTGGAAAAAGCTATGTTGCATGATTAGGATTTGCCTAGATTCTTATGGGCAGAAGCTTGCAACACAACGGTGTATATCCAGAATAGAACTCCTCACAGAGCTTTAGGGAAGAAACCCCCGGAAGTTGTTTTCACAGGGAAGAAGTCGGAAGTTAGTTATCTCAGAATATTTAGAAGTGTGGCATGTTGACACATTCCAAACGAGAAGCGTAGTAAACTAGATCAAACTGCAGAAAAGGGGTACCTCGTAGGATATAGTGAGACCTCAAAGGCATATGGAATCTACATTCCTAGCAGCAAGAAGATTGTAGTAAGACAGGATGAAAAGTTCATGGAGGATAGAGCTTTCGGGAAATCCCGAGAGATGCCAACAGAAGATCAGTCAGTAGATATTCCTTTAGTCCAGCAGCAACAGGGGTAGCAAGGAAGACAAGTAGGAGGACAGACACCTGGAACTAGCACAGTGACCAGTACCAGTATTTCCTCAGAAGAAGGAAACCCAAGTAGTTCTTAGCAGGTGAAACGACAGGAACAAGGAGGGGGATTTGATCGAGCCTCCCACCACCAGCGGCAAAACTAGTAGAGAAGTACGACAGGCATTGAGGGACACATAGGAGTGTGTCGGAACTCCTAGAACCGAGAAGAGGCAGTTTCGATACCCTGATAGGTACGAAGCCTTGGTAGCACAAGTTGAAGAAACTTCTAGATTTCAAGAAGCCGTACAACACCAAGTATGGGTGGATGCCATGGTAGAAGAGTATAGTTCTATCATGACGAATGATGTTTTGGAAGTGGTACCTAGGCTAGAG
The DNA here is from genome assembly GCA_000404065.3 of Pinus taeda. Lineage (NCBI taxonomy): Eukaryota > Viridiplantae > Streptophyta > Pinopsida > Pinales > Pinaceae > Pinus > Pinus taeda. Next base: position 95,076 of record APFE030707755.1, read on the forward strand.
GATAGATCAATTGTAGGATTGAGATAGATCTACAAGATTAAGTATGTTGCAGATGGCAGTATAGAGAAGTACAAGGCTAGGTTTGCAGCAAAGGGGTACACATAAAAAGAAGGAATAGACTATGAATAGACCTTTGCCACAGTAGCTAGATATACCTCTATCAAATTCGTTATATCCCTAGCAGCTCAAATGGGATGGGAAATTCACCAGATGGATGTCAAGACAGCATTCTTGAATGGGGTGATAGAAGAAGATGTGTATATAGAACAACCCAAAGGCTTCGAAACTCATGAGAAGAGAACTCATGTATGTAGGTTAAAGAAAGCCCTGTATGGGCTCAAGCAGGCATCCAAAGCATGGTATGGTCGAATTGATAGTTACTTGCAGCAGTTGGGATTCATCAAGAGTGATGTTGATCCCAATCTCTACTATCTAATGGTGGAGAATGAGCCACTTATTCTGGTATTATATGTGGATGACTTGTTTCTAACAGGGCCATTTAGGCTCATAAAAAACTGCAAGAAGAATCTTGAAGCAGAATTCGACATGATGATATGGGGTTGCTGCATTATTTTCTACGGTTGGAAGTATGGCAGAAGGATGGGGAGGTCTTCCTTGGACAAGGAAGATATGCTATAGAGATTCTGAAGAGATTCAGAATGTAGGATTGTCGGCCCATGGCTATGCCCATGATCACCAACTAGAAGAAAATAGATGCATCAGGAGACAAGAAGGTGGACTCCACCTTGTACAGACAACTCATTGGGTCGCTCATTTATCTGGTCAACATTAGGCCAGACATTTGCTTTGCTGTCAACACCCTTAGTTAGTTCATGGTGGAACCGAAAAAGGTGCATTGGGCAACAGATAGCCACATTCTTAGATATGTGTGTGAAACAGTCGGATATGGTTTGAAATACACCCAAGAAGATGACGTCAGATTGAATGGATTCACAGATGCAGATTGGGTAGGTAGTTCAGTAGACCGGAAAAGTACCTTCGGGTATTGCTTCAGTGTTGGATCAGGAATGATCTCTTGGTGCAACAGGAAGCAGAAGTCGGTAGCTCTAAGCTCAACAGAAGCAGAATATATGGCAGTCAGCACAGCTACGTGCGAAGCTATATGGCTTAGAAAACTGCTTTTGAGTCTGTTCAGGAAAAGGATGGAGGCGACCGGTATTTTCTGTGATAATCAGAGCTGTATTAAACTCTCTAAAAATCCAATATTTCATGATCGGTTGAAACACATTGATATCATATGTCACTTTATCAGAGACTATGTTCAGCATGAGGCAGTGCAGTTGCAGTGTGTCTCCACAGGAAATCAGGTAGCAGACGTACTCACAAAAGCTCTAGGAAGAGCTAAGTTCATCTAGTTCAAGGCGCAGATGGGTATGGTAGAGAATCCATTTCAGTAGCAGAAACAAATGGTTTCTCAATTGCAGTAGCAGAAAGTTGCAGTACAAATGCAGTGTTCGCAATGGCAGGGTCAATGGCAGTACGGATGCAGCATTTGTGTAGTAGTTGGTGCATAGTGATGTCAGACATCAGCAATGCAGAGGGAGATGTTATAGAACAGGGTGATGCTTCAATAGGTTGCATTACTAGACACATTCCTCGCTAAGAGGGAGTGTTGATTTCTGGTAGCATCAAATGTGCTCTAAGCCTCAAAATTTGCAAGGAGGATTGGACACATGTATTCCACAATACCCAGAAATCATTTTGGAGAATTCCACCCGGAGACACTTTTATTAAAATTATTATTTCTTTTAATGGAGGCCTAAGTCTAAACTTAGGGAACTAAAATAATTGAAGGGTATTAATCTAAATTGTGGGTGAAACTTCTAGAAGAAGATAGAGATCGAGTCCAAATGATTTGAGTCATTGATTAAAATCTCATCTAGGCCGTTGGTTCTCAACTGGAGGATTATAAGAAGGACTTCAATGGCCATTTGGAAAACACACTAGGCAGATACTCAATTACCCGAGTAAAATCGATTTTCTCACTGGTTGAAGTTTGGCAAGAGGAAATTGATTCAGAGGGAGAGTTGCAAGTGAGGAGGAGAGAGAGGGTAGCAGCATCAGTCGAAAGTGCAAGAGCAGAAGACGCAGAGCAAAGAAGGGATAGTGCAAAAGCTGTGACGCAAAGGGATAGCACAAAAGTTGTGACACAAAGGGATAGCGCAGAGGCTAATGCTAGGACCTCGCAGTCCTCGGGCAGAAGCTGACACAGTGAGAAGCAAAGGTGGCAACAGGTCCTCTCCTAGATCAGAATCTCACCAAGAAGTGTGAGAGAACTGTCAGTAAATTTCTCACAGAGATTTGTCTTCTATGTTGCACCAGTTTTCCCACATTGAGTATTTCAGGGGACAATTGTCCAAAAATAATTGTCCCTGTGATTGTACTTGTGCTAGTATTTTTCCTTGCATTTATTTTACATAGTATTTTAATTCTGAAGGCTTTAGTAGAATTTATTTCAATATTTGTTGTAGAAACACTATGAATAACTTATTTCTGAATTAATAAGTAGAAGAAATAATACCAGTCACTGCAGTTGGATTTCTGTCTAGAAATTTTCACAGGTTAGCCCCAGCCTCTGGCCACATGGCCCATGTGGCCATAGTTTCCACACTTACGGGTTATTGGATGAATTAATGATCCAACAAAATGCACCTTCGAGCGCAAGCAAATTTGTTGCCTCTACAATGGAAAACAAAGTGAAATTGTAGCCATGTTAGATTGTTTGTCCATTTTGTTGGACGGGTAACAAAGAGGGAGTAGACAGAGCTTGTTGGAGCCATAACTTGGAGAGTTTTTGGCCTTTTGGAGCTCAAGAAGAGTCTATCTAGGGGTTTTTGGACATTCTGGATCCAATGATAACCTCTATATGTTGATTAGAGCATATCTGAAGAGACTTTTTGCAGGTTCAAGTCCATGGATGTATGGATCAATCAGTGTTTTGGAGCAGTGCTTGAAGGTGTTTGAGCATGGAGAAGCATTGTAGGGGATTTCTTACCTTCAGATGTTTAGTGCAGTAGTTGTTAGTTGTAGGGTTCAGCTCATTTATTCTTTTCTCACTATGTCTTGTTGAGGAAAGCTTTCTTTTGTATTTCAATGTGGAATTGAAGTACGTGTATGCTCGTGTATGCTCATTTTCAGATGGAGTATTGGGTTTTTGTAGGAGACACCTTTTATTGTTGGTGGTTTCATGACTGGCTATAGAGTGTCATGATGTTTATAGTGAGAGTTTTTTGTAGGAGAACACTTTCTTAAAGGAGAAACTAGCTACTTGTTTTATCAACAAACTTTTATGTACTCTTTTTCACTGAATATATGGAGCAGACTAGCTATGTTGGCAGGCCCAGAGATGTAGCCCAAGAGGGGTGAACTCCGTCACCAAATTCTTTGTTGTTGCTCTTCATGAATGTCTGTATGAGTTAAATGATGAGATGTTATCGTTTTAAGTTTACATGAAAAACTAACTCATAGTCCTTGAAGAGATCTTTGAAACTCTGTTTTGTCTTAAGACCCAATTTTCCTTGCAAAGCGTCAAGAGAATGATCACTTTTTAGGAAGGAGAAGTTCTCCAATTTCAGATCACCACTCTTTTTATGAAAATGGGTCATAGTGGGCCCTGGCAAGCCTGCTACAGCACCAAAGCACAAGGGTCCTGGCAGAAACGGATAGAATAATACGAAAGCAAACTGGCTCGAGGCGTAGGAAGGTAGGCGAGGCCTGCCGCAGGTAGGATGAGTCAGGAAGGGGGGGGGGGGAGAGCCCCTCCTATAAGAATGTTACAGCAAGTGAGGCAAGCGGACAGAGGCCTACCAGACCGCAAGGAAGGAGTAACACACCGGTCATGGGAGCGCGTTGGCAGGTGGGATTGGGAGGAAAATGCCTTCCCAAAGCAGTAAAAAAACCTAGGTTTGTCATTCCTAACAACAAACTAGAGGAGTATAGGGGGTAAATGAAGGATCACGCACTGATCTATAAATTCATAGGAGTTTGGCCAACAGAAAAAGCACTGATCAAATGGATCCACCAGCGCTAGCAACCCAAAGGACACATAGATATGAAACTAGGAGCAAAAGGATTCTTCGCAGTAGTTTTTGCTAATGTAGCAGACAAAGAGAAGGTCTTTGAGGAGGGGCCATATTTCTTTAATAACGTGGGCTTATTCATGCGTCATTGGGAAGAGTGCTATAACCCAGATAAGGAAAAAATGCTAGCGGCGCCAATTTGGGTTCGGTTGTTCAGCCTTCCAATGGATTTTTGGGACCCAGAAATTTTGGAAGGGATAGGTAACTCGATTGGAACCTTTGTCAAAGTGGCGGATACAACAAGAAAAGGAAGGTACACTTCTTATGCCCAGATATGTGTTTACATGAACATCACAGAACCTCTCCCTGATTGCATAGAAGTAGAATATCATGATGAAGTTTGGCAACAGCCTCTGGATTATGAGCATATACCATTCAGGTGCAGGAAATGCCATGAATATGGCCACCTATTTAGATCCTGCCCTTTGAACACCCCAGAGAACACTCAAGGAAATAAAAATGAGGAAGAATCAAACAAGGAAATGGAAGGAGGTTTCCAGGAGGTTCAAAGAAGAAAAAGGAATCCAAAACCACCAGGTATCCACAAGAATCCTCTGAAGGAGAAGGAAAAGGTAAACCAAAATAAATTTTCAGCTCTACAAGAGGAATAAATGGAGGAGATATTAGTGGAAAATGGGGAAGAACCAGAAGAACCACAGCAAAAAGAGAAAGGGAAACAATAAGTAATGATAACAACAGAGGAAGAGAAAGAAGGGGAAATTAACAAAGAGCAAATAGAGCAAAACCCGATGGAGATAGACATATACAAGGAAAATTACAGTGAAGAGGAACAAGCAATGAAAAGACTATTACAGGAATGGCGACATCTGAATAAGAGGTTCATCCCTGAAGACCAAAAACAACTCTACAAGGAAATGTTTCAACAATACAAACTAAAACGAGGAACGATAGTGGTAAATCAGCCAGAGCATCTTGGATCACATGGAGGACAAGGGCCGGAAAGGGGAGCAACAGGCAAAGTAGGGAAGAAAAGAGGCAGAAGACCCATGAGTGAATCCATTCAAATGGTAGGGGAACTGCTCGTTAACTCAGGACCAGTGGTGCCATTATCGGAGGTATTCCACCAATCAACCAAATTGTTGAAATGATAATCACGACTTGGAATATAAGGGGACTGAATAGTAAGGGGAAACAACGATATCTTAAAGAGCGACTGAGGAAAGATAAACCCAGTGTTATGTTGTTACAAGAAACCAAGATTAGTGAAATGAAGATGAAAGAGATCATGGGAAACTTCAAACCAAGGTATGAGGTAATAGGACAAGACGCTGCTGGAAGCACAGGTGGTATGGCAATACTCTAGAACCCAGAGGAAGTTAGGTTTGAGGAGTGGACAAGTATGCCAAGAATACTATATGGTAAATTCAGTAACCTTGGATCCAAAGATTGGGTCCTGCTCTCAGGAGTTTACGGTCCACACATATCAGGAGAAAAGAAAGATTTCATTGATAACATGATAAAAGTGACAAGATTGTATCATAATATTCCATCGATAATAGGAGGGGATTTTAATATGATCAAATCCCTAAATGAGAAAAGAGGTCGAATACGCAAGGTGAATGCAGACATGGAGATGTTTGGAGATACCATAAATGATCAGAGACTAGTGGATCTCCCAACCACTAATGGAATTCACACCTGGAATAATAGAAGAGGAGGCATAAATCAAATTGCATCAAGACTGGATAGATTTTTAATATCAAAGGAGATAGTAAGCAGAGACATTTTCATGGAGGCAATGATACTGCCTGGTATGGGATCAGATCATTGGCCAGTGAGATTGGAGATTGATCACAAAGCTAGCCCCAAAGAGAGACCCTTCAAATTTGAAGCTTTTTGGCTTAGGGATCCTCAATTCATTAGCAAGGTGGAGGAATGGTGGACACAGAGCGAACAAAGGGGTAGGAACAGATTGCAAACGTTCCAACGCAAACTAAAGGAAATTAAGCAAAACATCAAGAGATGGAACCAACAGGAATTTGGAAACATATTAAAGGACCAACGACAGCTCACTCAAAAGATGGAAGAAATCCAACAAGGAATTATAAGAGTAGGGAGAAGCCCTGACCTAGAAGTTGAAGAAGGCAGATTGGTCAACCAAATAGAGGAACGAAGGAAACAGGAAGAGATATTATGAAGGCAGAAGTCAAGATTGCACTGGTTGAGAGAGGGAGAAAGAAACACGAGATTTTTCCATAAAGCAATGATTCAGCACAGGCAGAGCAACAGAATCTTCTCTTTGAAAAATGAAGTTGGGGAAAGACAAACCCAACACGAGGAAATGGAGGAAACCCTGGTGAGGTATTATAAAGACCTCCTAATGGAACCTCAAGCGGATAGACAGGTGGCAGTGAGCAGAATATGCAATGAGATCCCCAAGATAATAACTAGAGAGCAAAACCTTGCGATAATGAGAGCAGTCGCGATACAGGGAGTCGAGGAAGTGGTGAAAGGGCTAAAGAAAAATAAGACCCTGGGACCAGATGGATTTACGCGGAATTCTTCCAAACAGCATGGAAATTTATAGGCAATGACATTGTAGCCGTGGTGGAAGAATCCAGAAGGAGCCAAAAGGTATGTCCAGGTCTAAACGCTACCCTTCTCTCCCTCATTCCTAAATCCTCTAAGTCTAATGAACCGCAGGGTTTTCAACCAATTGCTCTGTGTAATGTGATTTACAAAATTATTTCTACAATAATTGCTAAGAGACTGAAACCGATTATTTCTAGCATTATATCACTTGAGCAAACAGGTTTTGTAGAGGGCAGACAGATTCTAGATGGACTGATTGTATCCCAGGAAGTGGTACATTCGTTATAAACCAAAAAGTTGGCAGGGGTAATGTTTAAATTGGACCTATCCAAAGCATATGATAGATTAAATTGGGATTGGCTTAGGAAAGTAATGGAAGCATTTGGTTTCTGTAGAAGATGGCTAGATTGGATTTCAGCAATGATATCTACCCCGGTCTTTTCAATACTCCTAAATGCAACCCCAACTCACACCTTCAATGCCTCAAGAGAGTTAAGACAGGGAGACCCTCTATCATCCTTCCTATTTATTATAACAGCTGAAGGTCTAGGACAGTACATCAAAAAAGAGGTGCAAGGGAACAAAATCAAAGGGATTAGGGCATGGGGAAATGAACTCCCGATCACCCATTAGCAGTTTGTGGATGACGTTATGCTATTCTACAATTTGTCGCTAAGGGAAGTCAAAAGGATGAAGAGCATTCTGAATCTGTTTATGGAAGCCTCCGACACTCAGATTAACAATGAGAAATCTCGTGCTTACTTCTTCAACACAACTATAAATGTCAAAGCTTATCTATCAAGAATGATGGGTTTTAGGGTAGAAGAGCTCCCAACCAAATACCTAGGCATTCCTTTGACAACCAATTCCTTAAAATTGGTAAATTGGCAGCACATTATATAGAAGCTGCAAGGCAGGATAAACAACTGGGCGTTCAGATCTTTAAACTTGGCAGGGAGAATAGTCTTAATTAAAGTTGTTCTACAATCCATACCAATATACCAACTATCAGGGATGGCAACACCGAAAGGAGCTTGCTCCAAAATGGTAGAAATAGTGAAGAAATTTATCTGGGGAGGTGCACAACAACAGAAAAAGTGGGCATTAATGTCATGGCAAGGGATAACCAGAAAAAAGGAGGAAGGAGGCCTAGGATTGAAGGACCCTTAACTCATTAATCAAATCATGGGAGCTAAATTATGGTGGAGGTGGATGACTGGAGGTGGGGACCTCTGGAAATGGATATGGAACAAGAAGTACAATATGCCAGGAAGACCAGAGGAGATCTTGAGAAACACAGAGAAACGGAGAGGATCCAACGTCTGGAACTTGGCCAGTGAGAATAGGGATCTCATCACAAATCATGCCTTCTGGGAAATAAGAGATGGAAAAGTTGCAAATTTTTGGGATGAAGCATGGCAACAATGGGACAAATTAAATGAAAACAAGACCTTAGAACTATTCTATAGTATTCAAAAGAAGTAGGATTAAATAGAGTGAAGGATTATTGGAAAGATGACAACAGTGAGGAGAACTAGAGAGTTTGGAAAAGCCCAAAAGAGTGGGGACAAAATATTGAAGAAGATCAGAGAAATCACTATATGAAGGAAATGGCAACGCGGAAGATTCCAATTAAGGAAGGAACATTCTGAGATGGGGCTACACAATGAAAGGAAGTTTCACGGTAAAGGAGGCATATGATCTAAAGGCTGAAACAGAACAGGAAGGAAACCAGCACCTGTGGAAACAAATTTGGAAGAGCAAATGGTGGCCGAAAGTGGCATACTTTCTGTGGTTAACATGCAAGGGTAGAATTTTGACATGGGATCAAATACAAAGAAGAGGGATGTAAGGACCAACTCGTTGTGAACTATGTAAGATGGAAAATGAAAATTTAGAACACCTACTGAATTCGTGTCAGTTTGCACGAAGATAGTGGGATGCTCTTTATGGAGCCTTCGGAAGGACGGATAGGAACCCACAGAGCATAAAAGAGACGGTACAACAATGGGGTCATGGCCACTTTGTCAGTCCGGTTCTCAATAGAGCTTGGGGTCTAGCTGTAGGTTTCATTCTATGGATGCTATGGAAGGAAAGGAACAGAAGAATTTTCAAGAATGAAACACTTACACCAGAGAAGGTATGGGGAGGGATAATTGAACATATAAGAGAAACCATACTAACAAAAGAATGGAAGCAAGAAGACTGGGACACCTTGCCGCAAGAAACTAGTATCCTAAAAAAGCTTAATCTAACAAAGGAGATGGTGGGAGAGAAGGCATGGAAAAAGACAAGCACAAAGGGGATACAGTCCCAGAAATATAGCAGACCAGCAGAAGGCTTCATCAAATTAAATTTTGATGGAGCATCCAAAGGTAATCCAGGTAATCCAGGGATAGGCGACATCTTCAGAGACAGCTAGGGCAGGACTCGGCTGTGGTACGTAGCTTATGGAGGGAGGATGAGCAACAACGAAGTGGAGCTAATGGCAGCTAGACAAGGGATGAGAATAGTGGTCAGGCTTGGATACAATCAATTAGAGGTGGAAGGGGATTCATTAATGGTCATCAACATGATTAGGAAATAATATAATGGAACAAACTGGGAAAAGATTTGCCACAGCTGGAGAACAACAAGTCTCATACAGGAGCTGGGTGAAATCATGAAAAGATTTGATTATATCATAATCAAACATGTTAAAAGGGAAGGAAACAAAGCAATCGATTTCCTTGCCAATTGGGGAAGTGACCCGCAATCGGCACATATCGAACGAACCTGGCCTACACACCCAAGTGATATAAGAATGGACCCGTTAAATGAAATATTAATCAAAGATGAAGTGGCATAATAAAAACTACAGGGAGAACAATAGGCCCACGATCGAGGTGACGGAGAATGTAAAGCGCCATAATGGTGATGACAGAAGTAGGACGGAGCAAGGACGGCTCCTAGCAGTTCGCATGAGGGCAAGAAGGTACGTGGAGAGGTACTGCCGTTTGATTAGGAGAAGTGGCATATGGAATGTCTGGGCGAAGAGAGAAGGGAAGGACGGTGATGAAGGCAGGATGGGACAGCAGGGTGGTGACAAGCACGAGTAGGAAAGAGGGAGGAAGGCAGATAGGAAGGACAGAAGGAGAAGGAGAGGAAGAAGGAGCGAGATGAGGGAGCCAAGCATTCAACCAGCGTTCAGGAAGCGATTCATCGGGTATGTAAACTACCGTCTCTCTGTAATTCAATTTTCCATCTGTAGAATGCTGGGGGGGGCTAGAACTAGGGGCAGGGGGGGAAGGAAGGTCCTGCTACAGGAATTTAGTTAAGTGCCTAGTCTAAGTCGCAAGGCAAGGTAGATCTTAGGAGCTTGGCATCGAGACAGGAGAAGGGTAAGGGCATAGTTACTGAAAGTAAGGGGAAGGACGAGCCTAGAGCCTTGGAAATAAAGGGAGCCAATGAGCGGGGCAGGGAGGATGTACGGGTGGCGAGCCTGGAAAGAGTAACAAGGCAGGGAGACCAGGTAGGGGAAGGTAACTCGGGTCGAGAAAGAAAGCAAGGTTGGGAGGGTGATCTGAATAAGAACCCTGGAAAGTTGCCAAAGCCATCCCAAGAGGAGATCTTTGATGGGAAAGAGAGGAGCCAGACTGCATGGGAGGAGGGGGGAGAACTCTGAGATTCTGAATAATGGATTTACCATGCTGAGGAACTCCTGAGCAGGGGACCTCAGATCTATAGCGGGGGACTATGAAGGTGAAGGAGAGCCTAGTATCAAAAATCAGAGTGAGAAGAAGGCAAGGGGGAAGAGGAAGATGGAAGGGAATAACCCCCCGGGAGACCTGGGAATAGGAAAGTGCAAACACAAACAGCAAACTCCTGAGTGGATGGGTATTTGGATGGACGATGATTTCATCCTAACCCATTACTGTTCGTCCTGTGAAAAGATAGAGGGGAGTAGGGATATGGCAAGGTCAGCCCACGGTCGTGGTCGTAGTCGTGGTCGGGGTGGCAGAGGACAGACAAACAATAGTCTGGGGCCTCAGGGCAGTAACACCCTTGGCAAAAGAAGAGGTCATTGCCCAATGGACAAGACAATACATGAAGCGGCCAAAGCATACATGAGGGACACAGACAAAGGCATCAGGGAATTTATCGACGAGATGAAAGAGTGGCGGGATGTGGTATCAGACCCTGGCAACACGAGAGGTAGGATGGCACAATTCAACCAAACGCTGCACTTATATTGGCTCATGAAGCGGTTGCTCTGTAAGGCAGTTGAGCAAGTCTCAATGGGTGTGGCTCTAATAACCAGGGACATGCCTAATTATAAACAAGACCTGCAGACTATTCAATTTCAACTCTACAAATAAGATATGCGAATGGATCGCATAGAGAGACACATCCCCAGTATAGTGAACATGACACCTGTGCATGACGGCTCAGCAACGGACCCAACAATGGTTGAACCAGACCAGGATGAACCGGATGAGTAGACTGAGTTTATGTTCTCTGAACATTTTTGTTTCTTAGCGGCAGGTTTCTTTATATATTTGCATGGTTATTGGAACAGTAGATAAAAACTGTATTTTCAATAGTTATGTTTCCATAGCATGGTTAGAAAGACTGCAAACTTATCAATTTTGGATGGCATATGTTATGTATAGGTGGCGAAAATGCTTGGTTTCCCACTGGGCAAGCTGAGGTCACCTATGGATAGTAAGTGTTTTCAGCTTGTTTATTATAAATAGAAAAGGATCTACCTAAGCTTACAAAAAAAAAAAGGGCCATAGTGAAAACGCCAGAGATAAATCGTAAATTCTTCTCTAATTCATTTGCTTAGATCTAGTCTTGCTTTTTTTAAATACGTATGAAGAATATCATTAGGATCTTTTTTTATATTTTACCTTTTCATTTAAGCAAACTATCTTCATTTTTATTTTCCTATTACTAGATTTAACTCCTTTTCTTTGGAATAAGGGTGTTGGTAGGTGATTTCAAGATTGCTATTCCCACTCTATCCATAAGTGAACATGGATTGCAACACTATTCTTTCAACAAATCATACAAGAAACTCTTTTTTTTTTTTGGAATAAGTGTGTTTGTAGGTGATTTCAAGATTGCTATTTCCACTCTATACGTAAGTGAACATGGATTGCAACACTATTCTTTCAACAAATCATACAAGAAAAAAGGATAAGTCTAGCACTTGATTTTAGAAGGGTCAACTTAGCATCTCCAATAGAAAACTATTTCCACATCATTTAACTTTTTACTTTAGGATAATTAAGAATACTTTAGGATAATTAAAATCTTGTTCTGAGGAAATTTTTTATTTAGAATTTTATTAATTTTTTTTTTGTTATATACGTAAAATTTGAGATTATAGATTTTTGAATTTTTTCTATTTTTATTTTAATTTGCAATTTTTTATTGTTTTATAATAATATTAAATAAAGTTTCTTTTTTTAGGTGAACACCATGGGAGATTTGGACCATTCACGGTTCATGGAGAGCAAAGATTCGTATTGCTCAATTAAATGTGAAACAGAAGGGTGGAAAAGACTTAAAAAAGCTTGGGAAGAACATGTGTGTATTTTTTGCACTTCTCGGATAGTGGAATCGGAAAAACATTCATTAGGGACACTTATGGCAATATTTTAGCGTCAATTACTTGGAATTGTCTTTTCAGCGAGGGCACTGTTAGAAGAATGAGCCAGCTCATCATCAATTTGAATAAGAAAATGATTGAATTGCGAAAGGTGAAAAGCAAAGAGGTTGGTGGTCCCATAGACTATTTTTAGTGGCCTGAACATTAAAATATCATACATTTACAAGGAGTGTTTTTACACTGCAACCATTCACCATCAATCCAAAGCCTTATTCTTTAAATAAATTTTCTTTTTATTTTATATTTTAATTAATTATTTATAATTTAAATGTTTCATTTTTTAAAGTTAATTTAAAATGTTTAACAAATATATTAATATATATATATATATATATATATATATATATATAATCTACTTATAAACAAAATCTACATCATATTTTTGTTGCTTAAAATACATTTTTGAATGCACAAATAGATTCTAACACTTTCAAAAACTTCTAAGGCATTATTAGACTTCAACTCAAGTTTTTAAAAATCTCTCCCAGATTTTGGTTAAAATTAATTGGGAAAAATGACCTGGAAAAATATTATTTTGTCTATAAGTTAGACCTATGCCTCTACCCCTCTATATGATAATAAGGCCCAGAATCTACTTAGATAATAATAATAAGGGCAGGAATCTACTCATTTTTTGTAAGAGGGACTTAGTTCAGAAATTTTATCAAAAATTTAAAAAATGAGGAGATTTGTATCCCAATAAAAGTGACCCGCGGCACATTCCATACGCAAACATTCTCTTAACCTACTGCATACAGTAAGCCAATCCTCGCTACGACACCATCTCTCGACAGACCCTCTGGTATGTCCTGTGGTCATCAAAATTGTTTTTGGGAATTCTCGTCTCCACTCCAACCAATTGGCATTAAGAAACTCGACCCACGAATATAAACTCCTCGACTACGAATCTCACATAGCATAATTCATTCACTCTTCTGAATGTATTTTCATGTCGCACATCTGGTCCAAGGTCGAGCGAATTCCACGTGAGAGGTCCAAAACAGATGTGGTTTCTCCACCCGTTGTCCAGAACACAAACCTGGCCGATAATCACCACGAAAAATCAACCCAGCGCTAGAAAATGCACCTGGGCTCAAGATCCAAACAAACGAAGTAACTGAGGTAGAACCATTCTTTGAAAAAAATATTATTTTTATTTATGATAATGATAATACGTATATTAACTTCAATTTAGGGCGCAATCGGTCATTTTACACTAATTCAAAACCTGACAAAATATTTTGGTTTATACTTTAATACCAGAACAAATTAATCCTATTTTCTAAGCACAACAATATAATTTCAGAATTTTGATTTAACTGTGAGGAATCATTGGTATGCCATTTCTGTAATATCAACAGTTTCCAAGTACTTTCTGAAACCAAAACTTTATGCTTCTGGTTGACCTTTTTCTAGATACTTGGTGTACAGCATTACTTGTATTTCATTTCATTGATGAAGTATACCAATTAACATATCAATTCATAATCTAAAGTATTGTTTATTTTTACTCGCATTTGGATGTGTGAATATTGGATATCGTGGTTGAGCATTAGTTAATTCTAACTTTGGGAGATTTGAAACAGGAAAATTATCTTTATGACCTCTCACTGTCATTTGATTCACTTTCCTATTGTTTCTCATGATATCCTTATTGGCAACACACTGGAATGGTGATGAAATGATGGTTTTTTTTGGTTATAAAAAACAATTTTTTAATTACGTGTTGGACCAATAAAATTTAAGTGGCCAACAAGATTGCCATATAATGGTTCACAATGATTTTTGATCAATATGATTTAATTTAGGACTAGTCTAGGTTCATTTTAATTCTGGATTTATTATTTTTTATCAATATGATTTAATTTAGGAGTAGTCTAGATTCATTTAATTCTGGATCTATTAAGAGCTAAGAGTGATCACATTTTTTCACTCTAAAATAAGTATGCATCTAAAGGGATTTGACCCTTTTTGGCACTTGATAGATCAGAAATTAAGATGGATCTAAGTTGGATAATCATTAAATATAAATATAATTATAATTATTAATTTTTTGTTTTTATTTTATTTTAATTTTATTGATAATTATAATTATTAATTTATTTTATTTATTTTGCTTTGTTTCACTGTGGCAAACTGTTTACCAGGCATTACAACATATCTGCCATATTAAATTAGCACAATTACTTTTAATCTTTTATCATTTTTTAATTGACCCCACAAGTAAATCTTGACATCTCCCCCATACCTTATTGCTTTTAGATTTAATTTAAAAAATGTTATAAAGTAAAAATAAAATAAAATATTTTGATGTTGAAATGATTTATGATTTTTGGACATTTGGTATTCATAAACCATTGTATTTGCTCATAGTATTGTAACAAAATCTAATTACAAGTTAATAATATACATAATAAAATGGGAGTGAATATTACATTTTGTTATATGGTAAGTTTATTGTAAGTGTTAAGCTTTTATGTTTTTATTAGTTAAATTTAAATATGGTTATAGAATCGTTATTTTAATTCATATTTTGTTATATGGTAAGTTTATTGTAAGTATTAAGTTTTTATCTTTATATTAATTAAATTAATATGGTTATAGAGTAGTTATTTTATTCATATGTAAAATGATCTTAATTCATAACTATTATTTATATGTTATATACTTTAATTTGATATGTATATTATGAATTTTTTTATCTAAAAAATAGTTAAGTATTTTATTAATAAAAATAAAATTACAATATAACAAATAGAAATTTATTATTTTTATTACTTTTAACTTTTTATTATTCACTAAGACAACATTTAAAGGTTTACACTCATTTACGAACACTACAACATCTCCCCCACACTGCCTTATATATTACTTTTAACCTTTTATAATTTTTTTAATAGGACCCACATGTAAATATTTACAAACATTTACACCACTACAACATCTACCCTTACATTTTTGCTTTTAGATTTAATTTTAAAATGTTATAAAATAAAATAAAAATAAAATATTTTGATTTTGAAATGAGCTTGGTTTTTGGGCATGTGGTATTGATAAGCCATGGTATCCACACATGGTATTGCAACAAAGTCTATTTAAAACTTAATAATATCTATGGTAAAGTGAAAGTAACTATTAAGAATCTTGTTATATTGTAAGTTTATTGTAATTATTAAGTTTTTATGTGCTTATTAATTAAATTTAAATATGGTTATGGAATTATTATTTTAATTTATATAGTAAAATGGATCTTAATTTATAACTATTATTTATATGTTATATATTTTAATGTGATATGTATATTATGATTTTCTTTCATCTAAAAAAGTGTTCGTAATTTTATTAATAAAAACAAAATTACAAATTAACAAAAAAAAATTGAATTGAAAATAGTCTAACTCTGAAGCGTTTCCCCTATACTAGGTTGTAGAGTGTCTCTCTACACAATGGCATATGGTATCTTATGATTGAATGGTTCTCCTCGATTAGTGGATGAGTCTCTACTAGCATTTCAAGAGAAATATAAATTGATGTTGGTGACATAATATAGGGTATTCATTATATTTTAAAGCACCATTTTGTTCAAATGTTGAATTAATGTTGCCATTATTTGATATAACTTTACAACCACACCATTTGGGCATTAAAACATAATTAATTCTGACCAAGAAACTACCCCAGAGATTTAGGCTAGAGACATGTTCTTGCATCTATAAATAATAACAGGATTTTTCATTAGGCAAGTAAAACTGGGGCTTGGAAATCATACATGCAACAAAACCAAGAGACTTCAAGAGGCAACTCATTGAGCTTAAGGCTCATCTTGTTGGAGGTCTAGGTCACTTCTATTGGTACCCATTTGAGTAGTATTGCATTAGATAGAATTGAACACAAACATTACTTCCGCATAACTTGAGTATATCGGAAATCCTCCAAGGTCTCTTGAAACCATCCATTCATTCGTCTAATTGTTATAATGCATCAAAAAACAACATTTGAGAATATTACTCTCTTGTATTGGCCCTATGTTGGATATTTGAGGACTATGGCATATGGCATACTCATTCTACAAGGCATTTCTTGCTCATAAATCGTTAATTATAATTGTGTTATTTGATTAGCATTTATAGTCTATTTGTGGGATTAAATCAAAGGTTCATCAATGCATCTTTTAGTTTTTGTTACAAGTGCATTGATAAAATTATATGGTTACTATGCTTCAGACACTTCGTTGATTACATTAACAATTGAACAAATAATCAAAAGCGCACCAGGTCCTTTCAAACAAGTCAACATCTAATCCATGTTATACTCTCATTCATACTAGATGACAAGTTTAGAATTAGAAGTAGGGAATTCCCCCTTAGGATAGGAAATCATACCAAAATCTAAAAGTCGGAAGCAAGGCTACCAAGGTGACAATGGGTGGTTTGCATAATAGTTTCTTTAGGCTGTCCCCTTAATGAAGTCGGGAATTTTTCTCTAGGGAGGATTTGAGCAATGACAAGCACCTATGCGAAGGGTGCCCTTGCATCCTACTTGACTTATCCTTTCCTAGGCATTGCTTTTTCCACCCCTAGACTCTTTCTTTGCTTTCATTTGGCTTGCTTAGCAAGCTTTCATTGATTTAATTTGAGATCCCTTTTAGGATGAGGTGGTTTATTACTCATCAAGATTGAGATATTTTCATAAGTCCTTTCTACTTTGATAGGTGTGATAAACATGTGAATAGAGTGACCACCTCACATGAGGGGTAGAGCTCAAGCAAAAGTGGCTTTTAACAATCATCCCTTGCCATTATTTTGCATTTTGAAATTTTGGCATATGTTTTATCTTTCTCTCTTTTCTGCAACTGCATCAACCTTTGGGAAATTTCTAAGCCCCTCTTCTCATTGAATGAAGCAAATATGAAACCAGTATGAGCGACTAACAACAACGAAACAAAAGATGGAAGAACAAATCAAGGACAAATGATAAGTGTCAATTATGAACGGTGAAATAAGGCATCAAGTACAACTTCTAAGCATCATGATCCATTTTTTTATTTCAACCCATGATCCACACTTAGATGCACTAAAACATGAAATGTATGCACATTCAAATTGACCACATGGTTTGGACAATAAGGTGGGCTTGGACTTGAGAAGAATATATTGCCCCCACTTATGTCTAAAACTCTCCAGAACGTTCCAAATACAACTAGGAGCGGCCTCTAGCAAAACATCTCCAGTTTTGCGTTGACTATGTGATGGAAAGATCATCACTGGTTGAAGTTATCCCCTACAAGGGTTGATCCAACCTCTAATTTTAATTTGCCTCACCTACAACAAGAGTGATGAATGTTGAATAATGTAACTAGTGTCGGTCTTCATAATTGTACTTGAGTCATGACGTAATGAATTTGTCAAAAGAAAGAAAAGGGAATTTTATTATAAAATAAATTGACTTATTAAAGCATGGGTTTCATGCTTGGGTCAATTGTTTTTGTGTCAAAGCTTTCATTGTAGGCTTCTACTGTTTATATCAAGTGTCCTTGTCCATGTCATATTGTAACAAACCCTTCTTGGGCTTTATTTGTCAAGAAAGAAAGAAATTTTAATGTAAAATAGGTCAATTAGGCCTCCTCCACCAAGTCAGCCTAACTAAGGGGCAAAAACTCCTATATAAAGGCAACAACTTGACCTTATTTGGAGCACTCACTTGTCAAATTCAATAATAATAAAATTGGGGCCAGAAAAATGTGAATTCAAGAAGGAAGAAGGTCAAGGCTAGCAAACGAGGAGGGCATTATATATCCAAGAAAGTCAAAATTTTCTCTCTTATCTCACACGTGTGAAGGAATTGAAGTCACTAGAGGGTTGAATCTGCAGTTTTGTTGTTGGGCTGAAATTTTGTAACTAGGAAGTCAAATTTCTGAATTGTTGTGGGGTTGAAACTATTGGATAAGAAGAGGCTACTAAAGTGTGTTGAATCATATTAGAAGGTTGACTTAGTGGAGGAGGAAGGATTGTTGGCCTAGGGCCTTGGTCTATCTCATCTTGATTTTGAATCTACTAAAGGAAGAGTTTTCATTGGGTTTTCCCCTATAAGGGGTTTTAGCCCTAGCTGAGTGCCTACTTCTGGTGTCCCTTATCTTCACGTTTTTACTTTGATGATTGCTTGGAGAAAAGATAAAAGAATAACATAATAAAGAACATAACAATATCACAAGTAATTATCAATATAAGAAAATCTTTCTGCCTTTCCGATTTTCTAACATGGTATCAAAGCTAAGGTGAAGAAGAAGGAAAAATGCAGGCTGAAGATCTATTGAAAAGAGAGATATAAGAAAAAGGGTTTCAAGGTAGGTCACAAGGAGTAGAAGATAGTAATATGACAAACTCAATGAAGGGAGAAAACAAACTAGAAGAAGCCTCCAACTATATGGCATGGAAAAAAAAGGATTGATCGCATCCTCGAAAAGAACAAAGTTTTGGATATTGTTTAAGGAAAAGTCAAGAAGCCTACAGATGAAGCAGAGAAAGTACGGTTCAGAGAAATTGAAATCTTGGCCATGAATCTAATAGTGGATGGAGTATAAGACAACCTAATACCATATATATCCAACATAGATTCTGCTTAAGAAATGTGTGAGGCTCTTTCAAAAAATTTCACCATCAAGGACATGGTCAAATAGCAAGCCTTAAGAATGAATTAAGAACTATTAAGATGACAAAAGATGATATTGTATCATCCTACTTTATAAGGATATCTAGAATCATATATGAACTTCAAGCAATAGGTGAAGTTGTCCAAAAAAAGAGCTCGTAATCACCGCTCTTCTAGGACTTCCAAAATCTTGGAGTGCTTTGCATCAAGACTTAACAGTTGGAAGGATACTCCAACATTTGAACAAATGTGGAATGCATGCAGTGAAGAAGCTCGAATATCATTAATAATCAACAAGGAGGATGAAGAAGAAAACACCTTTAATGCTTATTCTTCTCATCACAACAAAAAAAAGAACCTTCGATTAGTTCAAAGGACCAAAGAAGAAAGTGGACCTATCAAAGATTGAATGCTACAACTATCATAAGATGGGTCATTACAAAAATCAATGTCAAGAGAATCCAAGAAATAAGAAGAGAGATAGGGATCAAGGAAATGTTTCTGATGAAGCTCCACCTAAGAAGAGCAAGACTTAAGAATCAGAAGTCAAGGACTTATACTACTAAGTACTCTTTTTCACATATCCCCCTTAGTCTTCTATTTCAAGTTTTGAATTGTTTTCCTTTATGTTTTTATTTGTAGAATTTGCATATCTAACATGTCTTGTTGGAACATTTTTTAATTATTTTGATAGGTTGTAGGAGTCCCTCAGAAAGATTGAATTAAGAGGGATCCTCCACCATTTTACCAAAAGATAAGTATTATGTTCTTTGATTTTCATCTTTTCATGTTTGGTTTCCTTCTTACATTAAGATTTGTTTGTGTTGTATGCTAATAACCTTTTCTTTATATATATTTCCTTGGGTAGGAAAGCTTGCAGGATACACAAAGGTTATGGAGGAGACTTGAAGCATGGAACAAGTTTTGTTGCAAAGGAAGTCCTTCAAGAATTGATGTCTTACAAGGTTTGTTAAAGAACAATTCAAGGTATGTCTTAAACTACAAATTTGTTACAAAGCTCTCCTTATAGAAAAGGTATGTCCATTCACTTTTGAAATTTGCTTTACATCACTGACATCATTATGTCTAGGGTTTTGAATCTTAAAGATCCTTGTTAAGGGTGAGTAATCATTAGATTGAATCAACCCTCATTATATCATTTTTTGTGAAACCCTAACCCTTAGGGTTCACTATAAAACCCTAACCTCTTAATGCTAAGCGTATGTTAATAATGAAACCCTGGTCCTCTTAGGGTTGTTAATTAAGTCTATAACCTATGATGAATTTCTATGTTTAGGGTTTTGGTATTATTATGATAAGAACCCTAGTCCTTTAGGGTTTGTTGTTAAATGTCTAATTGAAACCCTATATCTTTAAGGTTTGGTAAATTAGGGTTTATAACCAAACCCCTTGTAATAGTTATAGTAAGATCCTAGGAATGGAAACCCTAGGTGTATATTCGTATGTTTGATCGAAACCTTACTCTGGTCAAAATTGTTGTATATCTAAATTAATGTTTGTGTATTGAATTTACCTACTGAATATTGTTGTGAGATGCTAGTGCATGGTCATGTATATGTGAGTGTGCTAATCTAATTGTTGATACTCATGTTTTAGTTTGTGAATTCTAGGATTTGTAACAAAGCCCTTGTAGAAATTGATATTCAAGGACGATGATATTATTGATATGGTTTTGATAATGAAAAATCTAGGGTTTGGAACAAACCCTAGTAGAGTTTGTCATTGAGTATATTGTTGAAACCTTAGATCTATCATAGAATTGTTATTTGATTGAATTGCTAAGGCTTTGTGTCTCGAAGATAGAATCTAGGGTTCATAACAAAACCTTAGCAAGAAGTTGAAGTCTATAAAAGTTGTAACCATTGTTGATTATGAACCTAACTAGGTTTAGGTATTTGATGTCTAAAGTTTGAATGCTTTGATGCTTCCATTGTAATGATATGATTGACTTCATGTTTCTATATGTTTGTATTTGGTTGCACTTGCTATTAAAGTTTGGCATGTACATAATCTTCAAGATGATGAAGATGTTCATGTAATAATAATAAGCATGATAAAGGAAGCTATATGAATGATGATGATCAAGATGACCTTGATGTCGTAAGAAAGAATGAAGTCGTGAAAGGTTCTTCGATGTTATAAAATAAGGAAGTGGTTGATCTCCCTAAGTTGACAAGGAGCTTGGATAGAAGAAAGGGTATATCTCCTCAGTTGAGAGGGAGGGCATAATGAACACCTTGAAGAAATAATGAAATCAGAGAATGAATGAAAGTACCACAAATAAATTTGTAATGTACTGAGGATGTATTTGATGTTGTTGAAGAAATGAAAGAAGAAAAGCTTCTGATATGAATAACTTGATATAAGTGGCATCAGGATGATTAAGTGTAATATCCCTAAGGAAAATTGATAGAGATAAACAAAGCATTCATAGCACATGCAACACAAAAATTCACACATAAAATTAAGTACTCGAGAAATACTCCAACAATTGCACAGAACTGAGTCATTTTCATTATAATTCAAAGGGGTTACAATATAAGCTTGGAATGTATGCATCTGGGCTTGCCCAAGGCAAGCTAACAAGACCCGGGTGATGAAAACAATTGTTTGGCTGCTAGGAAGATGTTCCCCTCAATGCTTTGTGCCGGCCCTAGGAAACTGCATTGCCAGCTAGAAGAATCTATTGTTTGGCACTCCCCTGGGGAAATTAACCTTGATTTACCCACAAATAACCCACCAAAACCCAAGAAGGGTTTGGCCTAGTTCTGAACTCCAAAATTTGCCCCAATTTCAACGTGCTTCTCCAACTGTTGGACAAATCAACCCACCTAGAAATGACACTACTTGAAGGCCCCAAAATGTCAACAAAGACTAGCAAAATTCCCCTCCGAAAGCCTTCACAAGTCTCAACTTGCCTCAGCCCTCCATTGTCCTCCTCCCACACGTGGCACAAAGACACCACTGCGTAGGCCTACACAATCCCTAATCATGAACCCAAGGCACATCAAAACTCCCCCAAGATTGCGCCCAGCTAGAACTCCAAAATCTCCAAAAATGGTGGCCCAAATCTCTCCTGGAAGGCCCAATGATTTTGTTGCTCCACAATCAACTTCCCCAAGAAATGCATATTCCCTCTACTTAAACCTAGTTTGTTGTAAAGTCCCACGAATTTCCTAAGAAAGCACCTGGATTGATTCCCAACGTGATGTACATCACCTCCTTGGGCTGGCACTCGAAGTCCACCGAAAGTAGGGTGAGATTCTCGCCTGAAAATCTCATGTGTTGAACAACACTTGCAAACTTGCCTCCACAACTAAAGTGTGCTAGGTGAGTGTAAAAGTCAAAGGTTCAAAAGCCCCAAAAGTACGAATGCATCTCCTATTTATCCTTGAGCCTCCATTTCCCCTTGTGGGTCCCATACATCGACCTTCCTATCCTTTTTCCCTCCATGAGTGTATATTACCAAGGGGTGTGTATTCCCCTTTGGGGGTGGCCTCGACCAATCTCTAGTAATTCGATTTCCCGTTTTTCCTTATGTTGAAGTCTTCTTTTAGCCCAAAATCACAAGTGGGGCTCCACGATCCACTTTGCAACCCAAAAATGACAAAATTGAACAAAATTGATATTTCACTTAGCAACATTGCTAAGTGGAATATCACATTGAGGACCCTGAAGGTTTGTGTTTACTTGTATGTATAATTGAAAGTTTACTATTGATCGGGGTTGTGTTTGTACAGGGAAATCTCTCCATAAGAAGGTTGAACAATTTGGAAGCATGCTTGGACAAATGTATAAATCCAATCTAGTTTATTAGGGAAAGATGAAGCATCTAATGGAAAGATACTTGGGAGTACATCTGGCCGAGCTATGTGTTGATGTCTAGATCCTAAAGCGGGAGGGTGGCATTGGTCATGGAGCTTCGACCTTGGATACACAGCTAGATCCCTAGGTTGGTTGTAGAGCTTAAAGGTATGATGGTACCTAGAGTTGGCTAAAGCTTGAGTTCCCTTAGTCCCACCCAAATAGAATACCCTGGTTAGGTATCTAATCTGCAACACTGAGTGTGCTAGAACGCTTTGTAGTTCATATCATTTCAAGATCTTCCATATACTTGTATATGTATGTAAGTATGAATACCTCCCTAATTAAGAGGGAGTGTTGAAGAATCTAACGAGTGTCGGTCTTCATAATTGTACTTGAGTCATGATGTAATGAATTTGTCAAAAGAAAGAAAATAATTTTATTATAAAAGAAATTGACTTATTAAGGCATGGGTTTCATGTTTGGATCAATTGTTTATAGGTCAAAGCCTCTATTGTAGGCTTCTAGGGTTTATATCAAGTGTCCTTGTCCATGTCATATTGTAACAAACCCTTCTTGGGCCTTATTTGTCAAGAAAGAAAATTATTTTAATATAAAATAGGTCAATTAGGCTTCCTCCACCAAGTCAGCCTCAACTTAGACAAGTCGGCGTCACTAACAGGAAAAAAATTCCTATATAAAGGCAACAATGTGACCTCATTTGGAGCACTCACTCATCAAGTTGATCAAAATCTTCTGGGGCCAGAAAAAGTGTGAAATTCAAGAAGGAAGAAGGGAAAGGCTAGCAAAGGAGAAGGAGGACATTATCTATCCAAGAAAGTTGAAATTTTCTCTCTCTTATCTCATGCGTGTGAAGGAATTGAAATTGTTGGAGGGATGAATCTACAATTCTGTTGCTGGGCCGAAATTTTGTAGTTGGGGTCAAAGTTTTGTAGCTAGGAAGTTGAAGTTTTGAATTGTTGCTAGGTTGAAACTACTGGATAAGAAGTGGCTACTGAAGTGCGTTGAATCATATTGGAAGGTTGACTTAGTGGAGGATGAATGTTTGTTTGTATAGGGTCTTGGTCTATCTCATCTTGATTTTGAATCAACTGAAGGAAGAGTTATGACTAGGTTTTCCCCTATAAGCGGTTTTAGCCCTGGCTGAGTGCCTACTTTTGGTGTCCCTGATCTTCATGTTTTTACTTTGTGATTGCTTGGTGAAAAGATAAAAGAAGAACATAAGAATATCACAAGTAATTATCAATATAAGAAAATATTTCTGCCTTTCTGATTTTCTAACAATGAAGATGACTAATGTCATGTTCACCCCCTATGTGTTGCCATGTAACCCCTCAACAAATCGTCCCTCCAAAACTTCTATAATCCTTACTACATTAGAGAAATTTTGAGGTCTAAAATGGGCATCCTAAGGAATATTATAAAATAATAATGGAACTAATAAAATAAGATTAGATTACCCCATCAAGTTTTGGAGGGAAAAAAGAAAAAACTATTTTTTCATCTAGTATTTTCAATTTATATCCCTACGATTTTACTCAAATTTCGAGCGGGAGCACTCTTTGGATGCAGAATTTAGTTTTGCATCCAAGGAGTGCCCATGTTGCATACTTTCGATGGACCCTAGTACACGAAAAATGTGAAAAACATGAAAAAACATGATTGCAATCACGTTTTTCATGTATTTCACATTTATCATGTAGTAGGGTCCATCGAAAGTATGAAACATGGGCACTTCTTATGCAAAATTAAATTATGGATCCAACGAGTGCTCCTGCTCGAAATTTGAGTGAAATCATAGGCAAAGAAGTTGAAAATATTAGTTGAAAAAGTGATTTTTTTTATTTTATTATCTTTTTACCTTTTTACTCCAAAAATGGTGAATCATCCCCCATGGTTGACATTATCATATTGAATCATATTGGTTCTTATAAAGTTGATTTTTGTTGTACAATTTTGTTTTGAGGCCCATTTTATACCTCAAAATTTCTCTAATGTTATGAATTTTCTTAGTAATAACCCAGTTACAATGAAGATGACTAATCCCATGTTCACCCTCTCTGTGTTGCCATGTAGCCCCTCAACAAGTCATCCCTCAAAAACTTTTGTAATCCTTACTAATTATGATTTTTTTTAGTAATAACTCGATTACACCATTAATTAAGTAAACATGAAATAGAAAGAACCAACCCACACAATAGAGACAAAGTGTTTGCAAAAATAAAAGTTCTTAATTATGGAATAATAGTCATCTCACAAATCAACAACAACTTCAACCATAGGAGAGGCTAGACTTTTATAATAAAAATTATCATCTAGCTAACAACTAGTAGTACCTCTCTAGGAAAAAACTATTACTTGACATCCACATGTCAGAGACGAAGTAAAAATTTAATAAAATATTACATTACATTGCTTTTTGCCCACTTAAGGGGTTTAATTTGGCTCGCATGGCCCTTAAAAGTCCAACATTCCCCTTTGCATTGACCAAAATGTTGAAGAGTTGAATAAAGATGGCCTAACGACCCACTCCAAAAACTCAACATTCCACCAATGGCTATTTAGTAAGCTCGATTTGCTATGTGCACAACTCAACTTTTTCTTCTTGAAGTTCGATTTGCTTTATCAAATAATTATTTGACTCACCTACAACTACTTTTGTGTCCACATCGTACCAAATGGTCCATTTGACCCCCAATGCTCACCTCTTGACCTTGCAACAACTACGTTTAACCTCCAATAACTACTTTCCTTGACTATAGTGGCTAGTAAGAAGTCAACTTAAACACCTTTGCATTTCCTCCAACACCTTTAGGTAATTTGACTTGATTTATCTCATTTATCTACCACTAGCCCCATTGGCTAGATCTAGCCCTACATTGCCATTCCTTTGACCGCATGTGGCACGTCATTACTCTATAAACATAGAAGAGAGATCTCCAACATCCTAGAGGATCCTAAGAATTTGCCACCTGTGTTTTGTTCCTCTAATTTTGTAGAACAATTCTAATGTACTGCATGCAAAATTTTGTTAAGATCTTCCCTCATTTTGCCACTTGAAAACCCAATGTGCCACTAGACCAACTTTGACCACCTATTTGTGACACAATGCCTTCACTATTTAGCAAAATTTCAACGTGGCATGTCATCTTCTCTTCATTTTGAGCAGTTTGACACCAAGTTGACTTTTTTACTTTTGTAGCCACATGAATCAAGAAAGGTGAATTACGGCAAGAAATGTGAATTGTTGAATTTGTGAGATTGCCCTGTTGAGAAATGTTTGAGAAATATTACACCAAGGACAAGTCCACATATAGACTCAATGACACACACACGACATGTAGTTAGACATAGGTGCACCTTGATGTGAATTGGACCAGCCCATACATAGGTGATCACCCCTACATAACCAAGGCTCCCATAAACTATGAGTCCCAATGAAATCCATCCAATGTCCTCTAATCCTATCCAAAACGAAAGGAACTAGAGACGTAACCCAAAGGGACCATCCATGGCCGGCCATCACAAGGCCTAGGACACCTAAATACAAGTACTCACATGGTTTGGTGATAATGGAAAATGAAAAAAAAAATTATGTATCTACCTTCTAACCCCTAAATTTCCCTTGCAAATTTAGAGGGTAAAGACTAGCACATTTCATCACGCTAGAGGTCCAGAGACAAATGCAGATACATACTAGGGGTTAGTTCCTGAGGAGACTAGTTGCAAGATTGATTTAATGATGATTCAGACACATCGTACATAGATTGGAGATAGTTGCTATTGTTAGCCAGTGCCCTACCTTGTAGAAGACAGAGTTCCAAGATGATACAACAATATTGATCACATATTCGAAATCTTTATGAACTAAAGATTCCAATGAGGCTTTTTCGAGTGACATGCATGGCACTTACTATTTTTAGCAAGTTGGGTCTGAAGACTCGTATGTCAGAGATAATGGCATATTTAGAATCCTTACGAAATCTCGTCCAATGAGCTACTTACGAGCAACATGTAAGAAATTTATATTTTTAGCAGTGATTGCATGACAAATTTCATCCCAGATTTGGATTCCTTATCGAAAAACAATTCCAATGAGTATAATTTCATGAGATTCTGAAGATTTTTTATTCATAGTAGTCGTCACATGTTAGGTCTGATTACACATTCAAGTTCCCCACTACATTCTTAGCCCAATGGTGGTGCTTTCATCCAAATCTGAGACAATTCTATTTTTAGCAATTGGCACATGGTAGAAAAGATTGCATATTCAAACTGCCAATTGAATTCTACGCCAAATGATGGTAGTTTCGTCAAAATCTAAGCACTTTATATTTTTAGCAATCATTGCATGTGAGCCCTAACAACATATTGTGAGCTTGCCAACATATTTCTCTTTTTAACAATGCCTATTTCTAGGCATGCTATAAATGGCAAGGTCCCCCTATCTATTTCAAGTATTAGATACATTTTCATATTTTTTAGAGGAGTTCTTATTTTTGGCCTTTCCATTCTTAGCAACATGGCAATCTGGGGTTGACACATGGCAACAATTGTGAGTGGACAAGTGGCATGAAATGGGATGAGTCATCAGTGGCTTGGAAGAGGATGACTTTACATGGAAATTAAGCAAATTTATTTTTTTCTCTCTTTGTGTGTCTTCCTTTCCCAATACCTCTCCTATTTTCTCTACACTTGATTTCATATTTTCTCTCCCCTCCTTCTTCTCATTCGTCCCCCTAAATTGTCTCTATTTTCTCTCACCTTTTTCCCTATTCTTTATCCTATTTTTCCTCCCTTTTTTCCTTCCACAAAAAAGAAAACTAATTCGACCTCTAATTTTATCCTAAGTTGAATTGTTAAAAATGGAGTAGAGGAGAATTAACTCAAGTCATATTGGCTAAATTAATCTCATAGTTATTTTTGTCTCGTGCCAACTTGAAGTTACTCCAGTTCAACTCAAGCAAGGGCCACTTAACTCAATTTCTTCTCCAATCAGAGCGCGGTTAATTCAAACATGTGCAATAATAGTCAATAATGGAGAATTCAACCTCTCCTCTCTTGGGCACAAATTGCAAAGGGAAAAACTATATAGGCGAGTGGAAGGCCAACCTTCCAACTCAAATTTGTCTTGAGCAAGTGCAAGCAACCATACATTCTTCTCTCCATTATTCTTTTCTCTCTCTTCTAGCTCTTACTACTTTGTCTCTCGATACCATTGTATATGTGTTCTATGACAATCATCTTAGTGCAACCTATTGTTGCACAAACTAGCAGGCCTTGTGAAGCGGAAAAAGCTAGAGGGAACAACAACACTTCAGACAAATGCCCGCTATCACCGTAGCCTAAGTCCCTTGCTCTTCTCATATTTTCATCGAATGGAGGAGTCCCAGTATTACTCATTTGTGATAAATGTCTTCATGATAGGTTTGAAGTGAGGCAAGGTAGCTCATTCAATGGAAAATTCAACAAATGGTGCAAGCCTTGGGAGAGACTAGTAAGACTTTCTACAAAAAACACCTTTGATTCTAACTACACAAGACCTAGGGTTGTGTGATTTAACACGAGAAAAAGGTGCATCCAAAGTTAGGGTAGATGAGAGAAAAGGCAATGTATGATTTACTTCATCAAGTAATAAAGAAATTGCCTTCAAAGAATCCCTAAATTGAAGGATTAGCTTAGGATTCCCTCTTAATGTGACAACTGTGAAAAATTTTGAATCTAACAAACTAGAAATCCTACTGCAGTAAACTGATTTGCATTACCTACTTGTGTTCTTTATGTTAACAAGTCATTTTCATAAATATTCAGAAAATCTTAATGCAATACATTGCAGCCTACACCACTATATAGATCAAGTACTAAAAAATAAATGAGACAGCTACACAAAGGACACACTTATTTTTGGACTAAACGTCCTCGGAAAAACCTAGTGTGGGAAAATCGGTGCAGCATATATGAGGGTTTTATTATTAAGCAGAGTTTTGAATACAACTAGGGTGCCAAATCTGGCTCACCCAACAGAGAATAACTTGGCAGAAGTACCTCTATCCGGAGACAAATATTTTGGCAAATTTAGCTACTGGATGAACAAACCCCACAGGTGATTGCGCTGTCCCCAGTGTTGTTCAACGATGGTTGCTCCAAGCATTGCGCTGGAATTGCATCACCTCCTCTAGGAGTTGTGTGACCCTCCCAATGAGCCTTCTTGACTCAGAAATCGATTTGCTGAATTGTTTCCCGATCTACGTCGCAGAAACCCCAGCACTGCCTCTAAGTGACTACGTCAACCCTCCAGCCTCTACGTCACCTTTTTTGGAGCTGCGTTGTCTCTCCCTAGAGCTGATTTGCCTCTCTGCTATGTATTCTCGACCTTGGACTGAACTCCCTCTGTCGAACTACCCCTCTCTGCACTAGAAACTTACTCCGAAATTCTTAGCAAACCACACCCCAGAATTTCGAACTAGCTCAAGTGTTGCTCTCTCTGTGAGTGTTCTCCAACTGACCCCAAGCCTTCCTTTATACTTTTCCGGTTGAGAAATCAACGGCCATGATCTAATCTCTAATCAATAGCTAAGATTAAATTAGACTTGATCCTTGTCAGTTAGAAGCTTCTCACCCATATTTACATTAATTCACTTTAATTATTTTGATTTCCTAAGTTTTAACTTAGGCACCATTAAAAATAATTAATTATTTTAATAACATGTACTCTAGGTGGAATTTCTCCAAACAATTGCTGGGTCTTGGAGATCTCATGTGTTCTAGCCCCTCCACAAAATTTCGGAGCTAGAGCACATCTGATGCTACCCAAAAATCAACACTCCCTCTGAGTGAGGAATGTGCTCTAGCAATACTTCCTAGCAGAAGTATCACACTAATCCATGGCATCAGCCCTCTGCGTTGTTGATGCTCAGCTTGCTATCCTTCATCCACTGGGTTGCTGCAATCTGTACTACTGCCTATGACACTTCCATTGTCACTGCTGCATTTGCATTGCAGCTCCCTCTCAATATGTTGCATCATGTTGCCCATAGCATTGCCACTGCTAAATAATGCACTGCAACTCAGTTGCTGAGAAGTAAGCAACTGAAAAGCCACCCAAAAGCTGACATGTTGGTCAGTCTGGATGCCTCTTGACGCTGAAGCTACCTCTGTTGCTAATATGTGTTGACCCTCTAATGCTACTGTATTGTTGTTGTATCTGCTCTACATCTCCCGCACTGCGCCAACACTCCACTGCACTACTTCAAACTTTGGCACACTAGCTCTGCCATTGTTGTTTAATCATCCCTCGCACCAACTGCTAAGGAAAAGAACCCAGCGTTTTCGACTTAGTGTATTAGGAGGAAATTCGACTTTATTTGGTTGCTAGTGGAATGTGGGGGCCACCCACATGTGAATTTGAACTAGGCCATTTGAATGGCTTGGAGGGAATTACTAGTTCTGGATGGAGGGGTCCACATGAGGCAAGGAAGGCCCACAAAGATAAAAGGAGGAGGAAGCTCTCATTTGGATTCATTCATTCACCTTGCAAATCGAAATTACTTGATTGTTTGCTCTACTATTTGGCCGAGTCAACCGGCTATTTAGCCACGAATCTCTCAAGCAGGAGATTCAACCTTACCTTCGGGGGACCTTGAGTGCCCGCCCTAGGAAGGCAGTACCATCAGCATTTCAGGAGATCCGAGAGTGTGTTATAGCACTACCATTCAGTCACATATAGGGAGTGCGTATTTCTGGGCTATCTGGAGAATATGCAGGAGGAGTTTGAGCCACCATTGGTCAGCGAATTGTCGAGAGAGTGAGGGGATTTGGAGAGCAGTAGCAGGCCAACATTTCATGAGAGTTTTGGAGCCAGCAGAGCCAACAACCCAGCAATTCGAATTATTGGGCCTGGGGACAACGTAGAGGGCCAATCCAACATTTTCGTGGGGCTTAGGAGCAAGTGCTACAGCCCGGAAGCTCATCTGGGAAGTCAGGGAATTTGTAGTAGGGGTCAGCCCAACGCTTTGGGACATTTTCCAGGAGGATTTACAGGCAGAATCCAGCAGGCCGAGTTTTGCAGTTGCAGCTGAAGTTGGGCTCCTTGGGGGTCAAATTTCAAAAGTCTAAACCAGCTAAATTACTTCGTGGGTTTTTCTGGGTTTAGGCCAAGGAATCAGAAGCTCAAATATTATAATTTTCTGAGCACGGGAAGTGGTGTTTTCAGCCATTCGAAGTTAGCAGGAAGGGCAATTTTCTGGGCAACGCAGTGTAGATTGGTGCCACAGTTGAGGCAGCTATCGGTTCAGCCATTTCTCACTTGGGTTTGGTCATGCTTGTCCACTGAGACAAGCTCAGGTGCACCATTCTATTATGTATTGTATTTTTCCCTCAAAGAAGTAATAAAATGGCTCAACAGTTCATTATTTCCAACATTTCCATGGGTTCTTAATATATATTTCGTTTTTATATTTTGTTGAACAGATTGTATGCTTTATATCACTTGTATTCCTACTTAGGAACATTACAGGGCTCCCATAGCCATATGTGATCCAAGAGTTTTGGCACCACAAGGATCCTGCCCTTACTGTAGTCCCCCTGACTATAGCTCAATATCGCCCCACCTCTTTTCTAGAGGTGCATGAGCACTCATGGCACAATCATCATCGTCCTCTTTGTCAGCTTGCACTGGATCAGCCTTTGAGTCAGACTTCTCTTCTTTGCCCTTCTTCCGAGGGCACTGTGCGGCGAAGTGACCCATTTCTCCACATCCGAAGCATCTGACTTTGGATATGTCCTTTTTCTTTCTCCTCTGCTTCCCTTGTTGTCCCGATGATGCGAGATTCACATACTCCTCTAACTCCTTCATGACTCTGATCCCTTTGTTGTTGCTTCCCGCTTTGGTCAACCATCTGATCTCTTCCTATCGAAGAGCTGCCCACACCTCCTCCCAACTAGGAAGAGAAGCCCTGCCCAAGGTGCTTTGGACAAAGGTTTTCCAGTCTTCAGTAACTGCATTCAAGGCAGTCCTGACCATAAATTCAGGATCTGGTGCAGACCTTACGGAAGTTAGCTGGTCATAGATTCCTTGCAACCTAAAAAGGAAGGGATCGATTTTTTCTCCCTTCTACATATGAAACTGTCTCAGCTGACTCTCAAGAAACATCTTCCGCTGAACGGAAGTTCCCTCGTACAATGTGGTCAAGGCCTCCCACATTTCCCTTGCTGTTTCCTTCTAAACAATATGTGGGATCACATGATCCTTGACCCCATCCAAGATCATGCACTTTGCTTTTGCCTAAGCCTCCTTGTACTTCTTGAGAGGTTCAGCATCAATCAGAATAGCAACCATCCTCAAGGCATAATTGTTGATGTGATTTTTATCCAAAACTGTTAGGATCCTAGCCTTCCAAATGACGAAGTTGGATGCTCCATCCAACCTGTCTTCATCCCTCAGTCCGTTAATGGCCATCTCTGCTCAAATGAATGTTGAACTGGTTCTCCTCTCCCTCTTTCACTGCTGCCCCAACAAAACTTTGATTTGGATTTTTTTGGCACTAGAAATCCTCTAAGGAACAAGCTCCCTCTAAATTTCAATTTACTTCACGGAAATCCTTCTTCCAATCACTGTCAAACAAACTCTCTGATCTCTCTTTGCTGTTGCTCAACACTAGATCTAGATTTCTTGACAAGCAAACTTTTGAGGAACTGATTCCCTCTACTTTGCTTCTGCCCCACTAGGTACTTTTCTACACCAACAGAATCAGCACCCCACCAGCAACTCTAGATGAAATCTATGATGCACCTTTAGCCACAACAACTGGAAAAACGAGCCTCAACATGCCCAATAACCACTATGTTGCCCTCTGCAACAACAGCGTCACCCAATCATGTTGATGCAGCCTCTGCATGAGCCTCCCTTGGACACTGTGTCGCCCCTCCTCTGCTCTCTCAGCCAGAAACTGTGCTGTCTCTCAGGACAACTGCCTTCACACATAGATTTTCCTCTGTCCTTTCGTCGATGGCTTCAGTGCTCCTTGATCTGCAATTCCTCTGATACCATGTGAAAATTTCTAAATCTAACAAACCAGAAATCCTACTGCAGTAAACTGATTTGCATTACCTACTTGTGTTCTTTATTTTAACAAGTTATTTTTAGAAATATTCAAAAAATATTAATGCAAATACACTGCAGCCTACACCACTATACAGATTGTTGACCACTATGTGTCAACTACCCTTAGCAGTACACCCCCTTTTCTTTGCAAAATGGTAGCGCTTGATTGACGTGTCCGTGCCATTCGACAGTCATCGTCGACCTTATCATATTATGTTGTAAACCCAGTCTACATGTGTGACTTGTAAATAATCTTAGCAACGCTAAGTCATGTATGAAAATTGCCTAGGTGGACCTAATTTTCTAGTGATAATCTACATTTCGGAAGGTTTTTTGTCTCACCGATCCATGATCAGCAGAGTTTTCCTTCAGCATAACCCCAAAACCGGAATGAATTTTGTCATTAGAATCTTAGGGGAATCCTAGTGCATTGATCTGCTAAATTATAGTTGGTCGCAGAACTGGGTGATCTATGAGGGTCTATGTCAAATGGTTTTTCCCCCTTGAGATGTAAAATTGTAAAAGTCATGATGTAAAATTTCTTGAGGGTTAGAAAATGTTTTAATCCACTCATAAGTCCTAAGTCCTAGGTCCTAGGTGAATTTTCCAAAGGCTAAGTTCGAGGATCCAAAAATAAAAATTAAGAAAATTAAAAAATCAAATAATAGATAAAAATAATAATTAAAAATTAAAAATTAAAAAATAACTAATAAATGAAAAATTAAAATAAATAAATTAAAAATAATTTAAAATAAATAAATAAGTAAAATAAAATAAAAATTTTAAAAAATAATAAAATAATAATAAGTCAAATTTTTGAGTAAATAAATGCAGAATTTAAATTTTTTAATATATTAAAATGCATTTAAAAATTCGACGGATGAGATTAAAAGAAATCTTGATCCTCATCGACGGTCGAGATTAGTTTGACATGGATCACTCGAACTAGCCGTTGGGATTTTTTCCTTTAAATAGGGTGCTAGGGGTCATTTGAGATTAATTTAGATTTGAGAGTCTGGTGCTAAAGAAAGCTCTCTTGTAGTCAGTTTTTGTGCAATAAAGAAAGACTTTGGGGTTGAAAATCGTGTTGGTGTTACTCTTCTGGAAATGTAAGATTGTTTTATTTTTCTGCATAATCTTATTTTCAGTCATTGATAATAGCTTGATGAAGATTGATTCAGGCACAGGTGTCTTGTCTGATCTCTGGGGTTTGAACGATAGTTTAGATTCTGAAATATAATGGCAGGTATCTCCATTTGATCTGGATTTCATTATTGTTTTCTCCCTCTATGTTAATGTTTGATTTTAAGCTGTGCAGAAATCCTTTTTTTCAAATTACCGGGCGTTAGGGGAAGTTCTCGGCTAAACCAACCAACTCCCGGATTGTGTTTTCTGAAAGAGCCTAGCCAGTTCTTGATCCCGGACTTATCATTTGAAATTTTTTATGAATGCATGCAGGGTTTTTTGAAGTGTCTCACAATAAAATTAAATTTTGATAATATCATTGTGATTGTTGACAAATCTGGCTGCTTAAGAGTCGAAAATCTATAAATGTTGTAATTATTTAGTTGATTTAGGGTTTTAGTTTGGTTTATGGCGCATTCTACTTCTGGGTTTTGTTTCTTTCTTCCATTTCAGGTTGCAAGTACAGGTTTTGAGAAAAAATTCAGAGCTTTCATCAGACAAATTTGAATGCAGGGTGATTTGAAATTTACTGGAGAATCTAGAGGGTTTTCTGATCCATCTTTCTGCTGCTGTCATTGCTCCAAATGTTTAGCTTGCCCCACGCTGTCACTTTCTGCTCCATTCTGGACCTACACGCAGCCAGATCCGCATCTATCCACGCAGCCCATTGTTGCCTCAGCTAGTTCTGCAGAGTTGTTAGCTTCCAAGCCTCCGCATTGCCATCTCTCAGCTCTTCCCTCACGCATTCATCACAGTTCCTCTGCGGCATCATCACTTGATCAGCATCGCTGCCATATTACCAACACATTGCTACCATCCATCGATCCCATTCAAAATTTTATTCTGCTATTACTGTGTTTCCCTTTCCGCCCTCTCCCCTGCGTGGCTTCCTCCCCACGCTACCAGAAAATTTTAACTCTCTTCCACTGCATCCATCTCCCACTACCCACGCCTCTCTTAAATTCCTCACGCACGCAGTCTTCCATCATTTCAGTAGATCCACGCAGCTCCTTTTCAAGCTTTCATGCTGCCATCCTTTGCTTCTATTGCATAAATCCAACACCCTCATTGTTGTTGCACCTTCAAACCAGCTCCAAAGCTGCCTGCGTGAGATCTCCTGCAGCCTCTCTGCCTGCGTTAAACTTGTCTAGCGAACCTTTGCCTTGCGTGATTCTTCTTTTGCTGCAATTCGGCAGACGTTCCTCCCTTGCCACTCTTCCACGCAGTAGTAACCTCCGTCCCAGCTGTTCCCATCACTGCCATCAAGCCTGTCGTCAAGCTGCCTTCACCCTCCATCCGTAGACTTCTCCACCGGAAAACCTGCACACAAGCAAACAATAACCACGGCTGCATTTTGATTTATGGAAGATAAGGTAATGTATATTGCTATATAGTTTTGTTTTAATTAGAATCGTAAATTCTGTTTTAGCGTTTAGATTTATTTTAGTTCTTTTTTTTTTGTTTTATTTAAATTTTTTTTAATAATAATTGAAATTAAAAATTCGAGTGTCGTGTGATTTGGGTTTTGATTAATCTAAGTTTTAGTTTAAAATTAGATTTTTTTTTTAAATTTTAGTTTTATTCTATGTTGATTTTAAGTTGAGAATTTTACATCATAATTAAAAATAATAATAATAATAATAATAATAATAAAATAAAATTGTTTTTGTTTCTGAGTTTAGCGTAGGTGGTTTTAGTTTTTAGTTTAGATAGATTGGTTTAGATTTTAATTAAAATCTTTATGTTGTATGTTATAACATGTATTAAAATTAAAAATTAAAAACAAATTTCGTTGTTTTCTTTGCTTTATTTATGTAGTATAGTTAGGAGTTAGGGTTTAGATGTTAGTTTTCATTTTGTTTATTTAGGTTATATATTTAACTTAGGATTTTATATGAAAAATTAAAAAATTTCATAGAACAAAAAAGTTTAAAAGGTTTAAGTTTTACCCTTTAATTTTTTTGGTTTTTTTATTTATTTTTTAGATTTATTTAAAGTTTTGTTTAATTTTGTTTAAATTTTGATAAAAATACTTTAAAAAAAATTCCAAAAAAAACATAAATAGTAATCTTTAGGCTTTTATTTTTTTTTTTATGGGTCAGATTTTAGGCTTTAGTTTTATTGTATTTTTAGAATTTAAAAAATCAAAAATTATAAAAAATCTCAAAAAAAAATAAAAAATTAATTAATTAAAAATTTAAATTTTTTTGAAAAAGGCTAATAAAAAATTGGAAATTCTTTTTTAAAGTCTTTTCTCTGTTGAGGTGAAGTTAAATGTGCTTAAAATGTTTATATCTGGAGATTAACTATTTGAAATCTGGTCAGCATTTAAATTTCGTGGTTGTTTAAAGCATTCATTCTTTAGAAATTTAAATGTTGGATTATTATTAAGGCGTTGTGCATTTGTTGAAAATCTTACATCGCTCGGGTTATTTGATAATAAATGATTATTTTACATGAGTTTATATTTTTGCAGCATTTGATAAATAATCGTTTAATCATTTATTTCATAAGGCACTGGTCTATTAACTTAATAAAATCAATTAAGTGCTTGTTGCCCCTCGTGTCTCCCAACCCAGCTGGTCCCCAGTTGGTCATCCATTATCCCATAGGGTCTACCCCCCTTAGCCCCGGGAGACAGGCTTAAACGGAGAGATCGGGGATCAGGGTGACAGCGCCCGGTCTGAGCATTGTCATGACAATCTGTGCGACAACATTTTTTGGCGCTGTTGCCGGGGATACTTTATTCTCAGTGTTTCAACGACTTTTCATCATTCATCATTCATCTTTCTATCATTCGTTTGAGCCGACAATGGCAACATTTTTTGTCGCCGTTGCCGGTGAGAGTTTTTCTGTCCCTGGCATTTCAGCGACATCTTTCATCTTTCTCATCTCTCATTTGAGCTAGCAGAGTCAACATTTTTTTTATGGCATCATTTGAATCTTTTCATCGCCTTATCTTTCGTCATATCAGCGGCTACACTTTAGTTCGTTTCTTGTTTGGGTGGCGACTCCATTTCTTTTCATTTATTTTTTCCCAGACAAGAAGCCTCCCTCATATCTGCTCGTCAGTTGCTTTTTGGATCCTAGAATTAGATTCATTGTTCAAGTGGCGACTCCACATCTTTCATCTCTTGATTTTCTTGAGCAGAGATCTCTTTCTATCATCCATTTGGTCCCTCGTTATTCATCATGGATTATTCATTTAAACCATGTCATTTTACTGATAATCTCCATGATTCTCTGGAGGTGGCCATTTCTAAATTACCTGTGTTCTTGGGTGGTGATTCAGTCGCTGTAAAAAGGCATCTAGGCTTGTTTACTCGTATAATGATCATATATTGTAGACCCCCTCAGTATAATCATGAAGATGTCAAAATGCATCTTTTTGTCTTTTCTTTAGAGGGTGATGCTTTGAATTGGTTTAATAATTGTCCTGAAGATTCTTTCACTTCTTTACAAGACATTGTCAATGTTTTTAAAGATAGATATGGTTATCCAGATAGCTCGCCTTGTGCCCCTAAAATTGTGCAACAGAATGAAATAATTTTATAAAAAGTCCCGCTGTTTGTGAAAGATTCCAAGACAATTCTTCGTATCAGAATGTGCAATCCACCTTTACCATTGCAAGAGATCAAATTCATGATAGTGGAAAAGCAGGGACAAATGACAATGAAAAGGAAGATCAAAAGCAAATTATACAAGAACTAATGTTGCTGGTAAAAAAATATGGAGATCAATCAAACTAATTACGCCAATGATGTGAGAACTTTATGTACCCACCTCGAAAAATGTAATAGAGAGATGGAGATCATGCAAAATCAACATGCTAAGGAAATTGAGGCCATGAAGATTAATCATGACACAGAAATTAGTTTTATGCAAAGCAAGTTATCGAGCTTAGAGGAAAATATGACGACCATGAAAGCTAATCATGATAGGGAAATTAATTCTATGCAAACAAGTTATTAACTATGGATGAAGAAATGACTATCATGATGTTCGATCATAATAATCAGTTGGCTGTCATGCAAGCAAATCATAAGGAAGAGATAAACTCTATGCAGTATTGCTTGATGACCATAAAGGAAAAGAACGATAAAGTAATAAAAGATATGGAAGAAAACCATGCCAGGGAAATTAGTGCTATAAAGGTTGAACACTCTAGTCAGATGGATGCCATTAAAATACAGTTTCAGAAATTTCAACAGCAATCGGAAGATGAAAGAAACCGAGGAATGTCAATAGATCAGAAGCCTCCTTATCTATTACAGCAAGCTCCATCTTGTTATGAGGTTCTTTGTTCCATTGAAAATTTCCTAGATGAAAGGGAAATTAATAATCAGATTGATGCTCACACGGTTAATCCACTAGTCATTGAAGATCAAGTTATAACTCATGGCACCTGTGAGATTGGTCCATCATCCTTGGCAGGGCAGATGCAGAATGAAGAAATACATGTCACGCATATCTTGCATACTTCATCTGAGTGTTTTGAAGCAGAAAGTTCCATGCCATCAGTGATATGGCCTGCCAGGAAGAAAAACCGCCAAAGAAAGAGAACGAGAAGAAGATTTGATGCATCAGACCGTCGCGAGCAGCTTGATTTTCGGATAGGAAAAAGTCCTACCATATGCAAAATTGGACATGGTACATCCGACAAGCAGCTGACAGATTTGCCTGAAAGCAGGCAAATGCTCAGTATACACTATATTGAACACATCTGATGCCATGGGGCATCTTCTGTATTTCTAACCTTACTCCTTGTTTTTTTAGCATTTTCATTTCTGTTTTAGGATTAGATTTGCTTTTCTAGATAGTTAATAAATGAAGAGCTTATATCTTTCATGTGCTTAATGTTATATGATGATTTTTTGGACGGACACTACTTATATTTTGTTGTGTGTTGCATGGATGCAGATTCTGGATTCTCACATTCCTACAGTGCAGCAACATGTCCCCAAGTGGAGCCAGATGTTGACCACTACGTGTCAACTACCCTTAGCAGTACACCCCCTTTTCTTCGCAAAAGGGTAGCGCTTGATTGATGTGTCTGTGCCATTCGACAGTCATCGTCGACCTTATCATATTATGTTGTAAACCCAGTCTGCATGTGTGAATTGTAAATAATCTTAGCAACGCTGAGTCATGTATGAAAATTGCCTAGGTGGACCTAATTTTCTAGTGATAATCTACGTTCTAGAAGTTTTTTTGTCTCACCGATCCATGATTGGCAGAGTTTTCCTTCAGCATAACCCCAAAGCCGGAGTGAATTTTGTCATTAGAATCTTAGGGGAATCCTAGTGCGTTGATCTACTAGATTATAGTTGGTCGCAGAACTGGGTGATCTATGAGGGTCTATGTCAAATGGGTTTTCCCCCTTGAGATGTAAAATTGTAAAAGTCATGATGTAAAATTTCTTGAGGGTTAGAAAATATTTTAATCCCCTCATAAGTCTTAAGTCCTAGGTCCCAGGTGATTTTTCCAAAGGCTCAGTTCAAGGATTCAAAAATAAAAATTAAGAAAACTAAAAAATCAAATAATAGATAAAAATAATAATAAAGTTAGATTTTAGGCTTCTGTGGAAGTTTTTTGCAGTGGTATGATCCGGATTATCCACAGTTTTGTGTTCATTCTGTCGACGTTTCAAACCCCAAAGGGGGTCCATCATCAGGACAATCAGATAGATAGAATATGAACGAAAAATTATTGAGAGAAGGAGCCATGCGCCTGGATATAAATAAACCAAAACCCTAATTTTATATAAGGGTCGACACTTGATTTCTAATTTTTTATTTAATTAATTATT